>JAODLD010000101.1:7100360-7117688 GCA_026781065.1 Mormyrops boulengeri
TCATTTTACATTTACATTTACCGCATTTAGCAGACGCTCTTTTCCAGAGCGACTTACAACAAGTGCTTAGTAGTCTACGACTTGTTCTTCAATTTATAAGCTAGACGTAAAATCAACAGCTGTCAAGATCAATTTACCGCAAAGACCGTTGTATAAAAGTTGTTAGGAAAGAGTGCACAGGAAAATGAAAAGATTGTTAGTGGATTTTTTTTTGTAATGGAGGGGGGGGCTCAAAATAAAATTCTGCTTAGGGCCCCAATTTGGCCAGGGGCGGCACTGGATACACTGAAGATTTAAAGAGTCTTAGCGGACCATTTTCAAATCGATGTGTAACCAAAAGCAGAGCTGTGGAATAAAACGCTTTGCTCCCAGAAAGGTACTTGTTGAAATCGGCTGCAATGGAAAGCATTAACCACCAGGTGGAGATTTAACATTACATTTGTCGTACTTTTCAAACGTGACCACATGACGGTGCTCTAATCTGCCATTCTCTGCATTAAGATATGGATCAAAATAGTTTCGTGCGCTGATGCTTGTTTATTTAGATATCAAGACATTTATTTTGTATTATTTTAGTAGAACACAAAATGTGAGTGTTTATAATAGCATGATAGTCATACTCGACATAATTGTACTTTTAGGATTCAGATTTATGCTTTACTCATTTCAGGGTCGTAATCTTTATGTAAATATTTTAATTTTAAAGGAGAATCATGTAATCAATGTAAAATTGAAAATGGTTAAACATAAAACGTATAAGCTTTATTTATGCTTGTAAATTTTTGGATTTTCAAAAATAGCCGTCTGATATTTTAAGGGGGCTATTACATGTTACGTGCTTTAGGTCTAATTTTCAAGATTATAAATAGTTTTGTCGATGCCTATATCATTCTAGTAAAAAAAAACATCACCGAAGTGGATTCTAAAATGGGTCATGTCTGCAAGAACATTAAAGCATTTAAGGACCATTAATTTTTCGAAGCCCATGTTGCGCCATATTGCGATCTCTTTCACCCCACCTCTCCTCGCCAACCGCTGCCGCCAGTGCCGCAATAAACGCGCAAAGAATGAGAGTAAAATTATAAATGTAGTTCATTGTTTAATATTATACAATTACGCTCTAAATAAATAAGTATCGTTATTAAATAATGAGGAAAAGTAAATAATCATGGCTGCGAATCAATAGAAAAAATTAACAAATTAATCGCACATTTTCTGTGATTAATCGCAGTAATCGCATTAATTCCTAACATTAAAACTCAAATATTTATACAATAAATCACCAAATTAATGTAAAATTAAGGCAACGGGGAGTATATGGGTCACATCCACACAAACTCATTACCGTAACATGCCATTTTTTTCTAATTGTTAAAATTAGATTGAAGACAGACTCAAATTATAGAACTTCTTTGTTTAAATTGTTGATTTCGAATCTTAGATAGTAAATAAGAATTTCTTATTTATAGAAAGATTTAACCAAATCCAGGGCAAGAATTATGGAGATTAATAAATGACAACACTAACCAAAAAATCTTATCATATAACTTGATTGTGGGTTACGTGCAATAAAGTTGAAATGTCTAAAGACATTTTATGTAGTTTTACGTTATTTGATTTTTTTTGGCTGCGCATTTGGGGAAAATCTTTTTAAAAATCATCAAATCGAGGTAAAAAAAAAAGCACATTGGAGAGTAGCAATAGGACAAGGAAATAACACTTCTCAAAAGAAGCCTTAAAAGAACTTATTGAGGAGACGACCAAACATATATTTTAACAAAATAATAACTGCAGTATTGTGCAGCATAGTACCCAAAAGAAGATCACCACAGCAGCATTCAGGGGGAAATCTTAGAGCTGCCAACGACTTGTGTAGGCACCAGAATGTCATCTTCTGCATGCCCAAAGCACCCTCTGCAGCAGAGTGTGTTCTTTGGTGTGTGGTGTTTTACTTCACCCCAGCCATGGTCTGAGTATTCAATACTGGAATCAGCATATATTGGCCAGTAACCAGCCACCAGCACACACATCATCCTTTGCCATCTGACTCACTCCAAAGCTGGACCAAATATAAGCATCATGTGGGCTCTCAGGCCACTTGCTGACAATGTCTGTAAACTGTTCTTGATGGTTAAATATCATCTGGACATTTAGTCCTAGTGGCAAGAACCCTTCTCGACAGGCACAGGTGGGATTCAAGAAGCAGCGAGGTTGAATAGGGTCGAGCCTTCCATCCACTGCAGCTACAATAACAGGTATGCCAATTTTAGTGTCATGCAAGGCATCCCCTCCTGCTGGAAACTGTATGTAGTTCTGCATGTGGTGCAATAGAATATGCATGCACAGATGCAGGACACAGCAGCCTTGCTGAGGCCATGTGCATTTGTAGGTCCGCAGGAATCCACCAGTGGTGTAGAAGCAGAGGGCCGTCAGAAGCCGCATGGTGCACTGCGGGCAAAATTCCAGTGTGTTCTTCTTTTTAATTTATCCTGCACCAGACCAAGGAGGCTTGTTATTTCACTCCAGGCCAGCCTGTATTTCTCTATGAATTCTTCATTACTGAGATGGTCCAAGGGGTTCGTGTCCACCCACGAAACAGCAACTTGGCTTTCTGGATGGCTCCGTCTCAAACATTTTCTTGGTTGACTTGCACAGTTCTCTGCCTTTGCTGCTCGTGAGGGATGATTCACCTTCCCAATTCAAAGGATGTGACTGAACACATTGCAAGTTTGATTGGTTTGTTCATTACACAGCCTAACAGGGTTGTTCAGAATTTATGAATTGTGCCCCATTCCATTCATGAATTGGAATTTGAATTGAATTGCCCACATCCTATAAGTTGAACTGAAATGTCAGTAAGAAGAATTTAATTCATTTCCATTCAATGCAATTCAATGCAATCAAAACACAAGAATGTAATTTAATCTAGCAAAACATAAATAATACAATAGATTTACTTTCAAGACGGTAGATGTATATATTGACTTTATATAAATTTAGCACAAAAGTAAGAAAATTTGTGTTTGGGCGATTATTTCTTTGTTGTGACCAGGCTTCTTGGCAAAAAATCTTATACCGTTGGAAAGCCTGTTTATTTCCTTTTTAAATGGTGCCAAATTTGTAAGGAAAATGCATTTGTAGGCTTGTCATCATTGGAGGCAATGTCAATGCAGAGAGGTATCGAAATCAGGTTCTGCAGCCAGTGGCAATCCTATATCTCCAGTCTGGGACTAAACTATATCCTCCAAGATGACAATACTCGCCCCCACAGAGTGGGGTTTATCAGAGACTACCTGCAGAATTTGGGAGTAGAGAGCATGGAATGGCCTGCCTGCAGTCCTGACCTCAACCCCATTGAACACTTGTGGGACCAGCTTGGGCGTGCTGTTCATGCTAGAGTGACCAACACAACCACATTGGCTGACTAACGACAAATGCTGGTTGAAGAATGGGATGCCATCCTACAGCAGTGTGTGACCAAGCTGGTGACCAGCATGAGGAGGAGGTGCCAGGCTGTTGTGGCTGTGTCTGGTTCTTCCACATGCTGCTGAGGCTCCAGTTTGTTAAGTGAATAAATTGTTAAATTTCCAATATGTCTTGTTTCTTCAGACTTCAATCATCCAATCGACTAGACGACACCAAACAAGAGTCAATAGCAGAATCAGCTGTTTGACTTTGGCAGAGAAGATTTGGCAAGTTTTTCATACTCGACTCTGCTGCTCAGCCCACAAATGCATTTTCCTTACAAATGTGGCAAATTTAAAAGGGAAATAAACAGGCTTTCCAACAATATAAGATTTATTGCCAAGAAGCCTTGTCATAACAAATAAATAATCGACTAGTCACAAATTTCCTTACTTTTTGTGCTCAGTTTATGTACTCGTGAGTTTAGTGAACTTCATATTTGTATGACTGTAAAATAAAAATTGTGTAATTGCTTTAGCCTATTCTAACAATACGCATTTGATTTGTGCCCTCTTTGTCGTTTTCCATGAGCATATATTTATAGTTCTAGCATATTTAACTGATTATGTGTGTTGCCATTTGTGAGGAGTCTGCAGTAGCTTTTCTTGTTAGTGTCTGTGTTCTCAGATGGATAGGGTTGTGATATGATTCAAGATTCAAGATTCAAGAGGTTTATTCGTCACGTACATACAACATGTAGTGAAATGTGACCCTGGTCACTCCGAGCAGCTCTGCATAGAGAATAACAATAAATACAAAGAATAAAGAAAAAATAATAAGATAAAAAATATATGAAATGTTCTGCTGTACATAATCTATACATAAGTGATAGGTAAAAGGTATTGTGTTGTGCAATATAAGTGCAATGCACAAGAGGCCTGAGATATATACCAACAGTTTGGACAGTATGAAAGCAGTACTTATAGGATTATGGTTACTTGTATGATGATATGGTTACTTGTATGATGATATGGTTACTTGTATGAAGTACTCTTCCACCATGATACACAAAATGATAATTAAATTGTTTATTCTATAACAGTGATATGCACAGACTTTTTAGGAAGGTGCTGGAACGGGGGGGGGGGCATGACTGACGGATACTTTCTACTGCCATAAATATTTGTGTTCGTGTGGGGGAGGGAGGCGTAGGGGTGAGATTCAGTGTTTGCTGTGTATAGTAAAATGCTGGGGAATTCATATTGAAATATTAAGCTGCATTGTTACTGCTGCATCTACTCTATGTATATGCATTTATGTGAAATCAATTACATTTTAATTCTACTTATACTCAAATTCAAATTGCGATTCTGCATTGTTTTCAACCAACTGATTTTCAAGGTCATCCTCAAGAACAGAAAAAAATCTTTGCTCATACTATTCTCCCATTTGGGTATAAAATAATAATAATAATAGTAGTAATAATAATAGCGATGGTGGTGCAGTGATTAGTACTGTCACCTCACACGTCTGGGAGTCTCCCCCATGTCTCCATGCGTGTGGAGTTTGCATGTCCTCCCCGTGTCATTGTGGGGTTTCCTCTGGGTACTCCGGTTTCCCACCACAGTCAAAAAATATGCTGAGGCTAATTGGAGTTACCAAATTTCCAATAGGTGTGCATGGGTAAGTGAATGGTGTGTGAGTATGCCCTGCGATGGGTTGGCGCTCCATCCTGGGTTGTTCCCTGCCTTGTGCCCATAGCTTCTGGGATAGGCTCCGGGCCCCCCACCACCCTGAACAGGTTAAGCGGTTTCAGGAACTGGATGGATAATAATAATAATGATAAAATAACATGTTATGACTTTAAAATTAATGTTATGTATTAAAGCAATAAATGTTCCAACCCTAAAATAAATACAAATAGCAACATCAACCATAATAATGTATTTTGAATAACTCGTGCTTTGAAGTCATACTATGTTGTTATTTCTTTGGTCATCTTAACTTTACTTGAGGTAATTTATATACCCCAATGAAAGAAACATTTTTAACAGAATTTTCATTACTACACTGAATATATACTTCATATATAGACTGTAAGATCTTTTATGATTGTATTGCAACATGATTGTATGTAACATTAATTGCGAAGGTGTGCAATTAATCTTGGTTCTAAAAAACTAACCGCTTGATACTCTATTAATAAGAAGCTTGACTGTGCCCCAGTGCACAAAGCAAGGTCCATAAAGACATGGTTGGGTGAGTTTGGTGTGGAAGAATTTGACTGGCCCACAAAGAGCCTTGACCTTAAGCCTATCAAACACCTTTGGGATGAACTAGAATGGAGATTGCGAGCCAGGCCTTCACGTCCAACATCCATGCCAGACCACAGAAATGCTCTTCTGGATGAATGGATGAAAATTCCCACAGAAACACTCCAGAATCTTGTGGAAAGCCTTCACAGAAGAGTGGCAGCAGTTATAGCTGCAAAGGGGAGACCAACTCCATATTGATGCCAATGGATTTAGAATGGTATGTTATTTTGCATTGTAGTTGTGGCCGAGTGGTTAAGGCGATGGACTAGAAATCCATTGGGGTCTCCCTGCGCAGGTTCAAATCCTGCTGACTACGGTGCAAGATGCCTTTTCCTTTAATTGCCCCTCGGTAACAAATAAAGTTATTTTGAATATGAATTTAGTTCCTGCAGGTGTATTGGCCAGGTGCCCCAATACATTTGTCCATATAGTATAAAAGGCCCTCAAAGGTCTAGCACCTGCCTACCTAACAGAACCAGTTCAAGCTTACAAGCTACATCGTACACTCAGATCACAGAATAAATTGTCATTCCACTTATAAATAAAGTAAAAGTTGATTTGTGATCAGTATGCTGCCGATCAGTATGCTGCTGTTAGTTTCTGAGTTCCTTGATTTAATTAGTCGGTTACCAGGCCTTGTTTATTGTTCTCACCTGTCCTGTGTTATTCTTGTTAGCTCTCTGTATTTAAGGTCCCGATCCTGTTCTGTTCCTGGTGGAATCATTGTTGTTCTTGTTGACTGTGTTCTTGCCATTTTTGATTCCCTGCCCGTTCTCTGTGTAGCTAGTTTCCTTTAAATTACTTTGTTCTGTTAGTTACTTTGTATCCCTTTTTAGTTTTGACCCCTTGTGGTCTGTTTGTTTTTTAGTGTTCTCGGTTTCTGTTAATAAACCCCTGTTGTGTTCCTGGATCATCCACCTTCCTTCCTCCCTGCAACATGCCTTGCCCCCGTGTCAGAAACTTGTGGGACCGTGACAAAATTTCTGACAGACTTTTATCCAATTAATTTTTTTCAAATGCAATGCATTGTAAATGCTTGAGAGAAGTTCATAGTACATTATTTTATAGTGCTTTTCTCAATATTTTGGATTAAATGATTGCCATTGTTTCTGCAACAAACAAATACACATTATATTCATAGTATTTTGCCACAGGGCTAGGTCTTTACATTTTTAATTTTTGTTAGAATTTTGATTTAGGTTTTTAAGAATGAGAGGTAAGAAAGGAAAAAAATGTTTCGGTTTAGTGCAGTGGCACCATATAAATATACTTTTGTTTTACAGTATATATGTTATCAAGTTGACTTTCTTGTGCACTACATTTTATTTTTGCACTATATTTGTGTTCAATTACACTTAAAAAATACACTTTTATTTATTCATGCAATTTCAGCATTTAACTGTCAATTATAAAAACTGATATGTTTATACATATATGTAACTTGCATTAAACTGGCATTAAATTAGTAAAAAAAGATTATACAGAGACTTGTTTAGGATTTGAGACTTGACTTGAGACATTGGTTTGTTGACCAGAAGTGCAACATTAAACATAATCAGAGAACAGAAAGAGGCATCAGGCTAGTAGAGGAATTCCTGGAACAGATGGGCTGTGAGGCATTTCTTGATGGTGGACAAGGAATCTGATAACTGAATGTGGTTTGGAAGCTCATTCCATCGGGAAATCACATGAGAAACCTTTGGAGTGACACTTGTCACGTGGTGGAGGAAGAATCTCCAAGTGGCATTGGCTTGCTGACCTTGAAGGAGATGAGTGCATGTCCATTATTGGATCTGAAGGCTAGCACCAAGGAGTTGAACTTGATGCAAGCACCTATAGGGAGCCAATGGAGACAAGGAGGGGCACAATCAGCATTTAGGCTGACTGAATACCAGACATGATGCCGCATTTTGAGTCACCTACAGCAATCTGACAGCACAAGCTAGTAAACCTGCAATTAGAGCTGCTGTAATCTAGTTACGAGAGAACTAGTGCCTGGACTAATAGCTGAGCTGCATATTCAGACAGAAAAGGCCGAAATCTGCAAGATCAGGAGAATGCTATTATGTGCTCAGTAAAGAATAGCTGGTGGTCTGTCATTGCCCCAAGGTTCCTGGCGGACCTAGGAGGCAACGTCTATGATCCAAGCTGATCAGTGAAGTAATGATGGATGGTATGGCTGGCAGGAAAGAGTTAAGCTCCTACAATTTCACTGCTGTCACAAATTTCACATGAGATGGGGAACAGCTAACTCTTTCCTTTGATCATTCGCCAGTTTCTACTTCAGCTCTTATTGAATACTCAGTTAGCTAATCTCTGTGTGGGTGAAACCGTGCCCTCTCACTTTCAACTTTCTCTGTGTTCTAATGTACCCCTGCCTTTTTGCCTCTTTGAGATATTTATTGACCTTTCCTATCAAATTTCACAACCATGTTTCTGAAAAATTCGATATTCTCTACTACGTTATTTATGGTTGTTTGCATGGAATCACATTACAATTTAGGCTACTAGTCTCTCCTTTTGACCTTCCTGTCAGCTAAAGCAAGAATGAAAAGGACCTATTAGTCCTTGACAATTCTTGTCTACATAGGACACACAAGGTGAACTTCTTGCAAGATGGAGTTAATGGTGTATTACAACAAGTTTGACTTCAGCCAACAACCAGTACAGTAACATGGAGGGCAAGAGCAAGACTTGTAATTAAAGTTCAGGCGAGGGTCATTTCCTTAGGCGGAATGGTGAATGTATAGGTGGAGCAGGCAGAATCGAAGTCAAGAGGCTAGCAAAACAAAAGACAAACATATCCAAAACATAATCAGAGAGACTGAAAGCAAGGAAACAAGACTAAGAACCAGAGATCAAGCACAACAAAAATGCTTAAATGCAGGAGGTAGACCAAACTGACAATATTGCAAAGAGCAGACAGAATAGATCACTATAGAATAAAATATAAGGTAAGGATTTGTCCAGCAGGTACATCTGATTTAATGGAAAAGGTAATAACAGACACAAGAGCAGCTGGGAGTTTCTGGAACAGGCAGACAGGAGCAAGGAATTCTAGTTAATATAGTCTAGTCACTAAGACTAATTCTGGACAGTATCCCATCTCCTAGGAATTCCACATGGCTTTAACCAGCTACACCAAAAATCTCTGCTCAAGGCCTTTTGAAGGATAAACCAAGATGGTACCCATGATCTGTCTTCACTCCTGTACTTTTCCCAGTTCACCAGCTACTGGACCCCTCTGCCTCACTTTCAGACATCCAACTTTGGTCTTCGGTGACTGTCAGCTTGCTCCATCATCTTGGTCTGATTTCTCACCATGCATTTCCTGCTTGTTCTCCAGGTCTGCTGGCAGTGCCAAATGAACCTATCCAGAGCTGGAACATCAGCCTCCCGTTCTTGGATATCGAATAAGAGCATGTAGGGAACCGTCCACTGGCCCAATAGCGGAATCCAATTGGATAGCCGAAGGGCTGGAATGTGTGTGGGTCCTTCCAAGCAAAGCTCCTTACTCTTTTAGGTAAAACCGAATTATATCTGACTCCAGTGTAATTAAAGACCTTTTATGATGTTTTAGTCATGACATTTCTGTTTTTTAGATTACCCCTGGGCTGTGCCTTCTATTACTGAACTCCCATTAATCCCGGACTGTGGAGTACACCGGATTCCACTCGGCCGATAGGGCGATCCGCGGATCTGCTACGTTGGAATCACTACAATGTAATACAATGTCAGCCTAGACGACCGTTGGGGTCCGGAGACTCATATAACTCCTCAGAAGCTCAGCCGGCACTTACCGTATCTGAGCTTGTGAGTGCCTGAGAGGCTGAGCCAGTCTTTGCCGTGTCTCAGCAAGTGCGATCGTCAGAGGCTGAGCCGGTCTTTGCCATAACTCAGCGAGTGCACGCCTCAGAGGCTGAGCCGGTCTTTGCCGTGACTCAGCGTGTGCACGCCTCAGAGGCTGAGCCGGTCTTTGCCGTGACTCAGCGAGTGCACGCCTCAGAGGCTGAGCCGGTCTTTGCCGTAACTCAGCGCGCGCCTCAGAGGCTGAGCCGGTCTTTGCCGTAACTCAGCGAGTGCGCGCCTCAGAGGCTGAGCCGGTCTTTGCCGTAACTCAGCGTGTGAGCGCCTCAGAGGCTGAGCCGGTCTTTGCCGTAACTCAGCGAGTGCGCGCCTCAGAGGCTGAGCTGGCACCGTAACTCAGCTTGGGCAGTCACATCGGGTCCCGGAGAAACGGGGTCGAGTCAGAGGTTAGATGTAATGAAGCTAATATACCCGAGACAAATGGCAGTTTTGACTCTGACTGGGGAAATAAACCCACAGGAAAAATGGAGAGGTTAGCAAAGTCAGACAGCCAAGAAGTAATCAAAACACAGTCTATTCAAAATTAATACAAGACACATCAATTTAACGAAATATAACGTTACTCTAATTCTAACATGTGGCCACAAATTTCTAAACTGTACCATCAAGTCAAAACAATTCCATACCTCAGCTGAGTGGGCACAGAGTAACTGCAGAAAATATGTGATTACAGATGGAGATTCACGCAGCACTATGTGGGAGCTCTGATCACAGAGTGTCTCCCCTTGCTGCTCTGGAGCTCTTCTTTAAGGATTCCAAACCAAGTGACGGAATGTCTTTGAAGACTGCATTTACTGACCAAATATTGTGATTGATTATTTTTGATCTTGTGTTTGTGTCCTGGAGAACTGCTGATCTTATCAATTGTCAGGCACTCAGCCAATCGAATTGCTTTAAGAGGAATGTGGGAATTCCTTTGTTCCACCAGGTGATAAGATCCTAGACTTTGGTGGATTTAGTCTTACGTTCTATATTTCTTTTATGTGAGAACATACTGCTTTAAGATTGAGAGTATTGTGCCCGTCGTACTGTGACCATTCAAAGGAGACCAAACATGGGTGTATGTGTCCCTGATGTTAGTCTGGGGTAATACCTCCTGTGTTAGTGTGAGTTAGTGAGTGTAGGATGCATCTGTGTCTTTAGGCAGCCAGGCCTTGTTGCTGTAATTTGAAATGTATAGAAGACGTAATGTAAGTGCTTTCAAAATGTAGTTGTAGGAGTACTTTTTATGTACTTCTCTGTTCCTGAGTATGGTATGATTGAAGAGGATGTTATTAACCCACCTTGTTTGTGCTATATAGTACAATTCATTAAAATAGATAAATATATATATAGGGCTGCACAATTATGACAATTATGGCAAATGAATGGCTAAAAATAATTAATCACTTCTTAATCACCGAGCTTTCGTTGCAATATGATAAAGATTTAATGCACCAGTGCTTGGATATGAACCTATGGCTGTGTAGGCAAGAAATCTGGTATCTCATGGTGGGTGAAATCTGGTATCCCATGGTGGGTGAAATCTGGTATCCCATGGTGGGTGAATTATATATCCAATCCACCACAAATGATATTAATAATGCAGTATCAGCACAACTGCAATATTTAGAAATAATATTATGAAGTTTATGAGTTTTTGCACGCGACCTACTGTAAAAGTCAGACCAATCACCTCTGAACCCATTGCAGTTCAAACCATGGTGGTTCTAATAACTACTGTGGTACTAACAAAGTACAAAGCTGGAAATGCAGGTACCTCTTCCGGGCAGTAAACTGGAGACGCGGGGATCTCTGCCGGGCCGGAAGCAGGAGACGTGGGCACCTCTGCCGGGCAGGAAGCGGAAATGCGGGCATCTTTGAAGGGCCAGAAAGCTGAAGACGCAGCGATCTCTGCCAGGCAGGAAGCTGGAGACGTGGGCATCTCTGCTGGGCCGTAAGCTGGGGAGGCGGGCATCTCTGCTGGGCCAGAAGCTGGAGATAAAGGCATCTCTGCTGGGCTGGAAGCTGGAGACGCGGGCACCTCTGAAGGGCCAGAAAGCTGAAGACACGGGGATCTCTGCCGGGCAGGAAGCTGGAGATGCGGGCATCTCTGCCAGGCCAGAAGCTGGAGATGCGGGCATCTCTGCCGGGCCGGAAGTGGGAGACAGGGACACCTCTGCTGGGCTGGAAGCTGGAGACGCAGGCACCTCTGAAGGGCCAGAAAGCTGAAGACGCGTGGATCTCTGCCGGGCAGGAAGCTGGAGATGTGGGCATCTCTGCCAGGCCGGAAGCTGGAGATGCGAGCATCTCTGCCGGGCCGGAAGCGGGAGACGCAGGCAACTCTGCCGGGCAGGAAGTTGGAGATGTGGGCACCTCTGAAGGGCCAGAAGCTGAAGACGCGGGCATCTCTGCCAGGCAGGAAGCTGAAGTTGCGGGCCTCTCTTACGAACCTAGGGGCCAAAGCTCTGACCCAAGTGCTGCTGGGTCAGGTGAGTGTGCAAAGGATGCAAATCCCAGTGTAAGAGAGGTCCTGGTGGAGCCTTGGGATCATCAGGTTGAGTTAGTCATTCTGTTACAGACGGGCATGGTGAAGAAAGAGACAATTCACGTTGTGGCCTCAACGAACAAGGAACTTCATTTAACTCAAAAAGAACACAAGAAATCAAAGGAACTACAAGGGGGCTAAAACAAAGCAGGTAAAGCAATAAAAACTAAAGCAGAGAGCAAAACAGGAACAAGATTGGAGCAACATAGGAACAACCATAACATAACAGCAATAAACACAGGGCAACAACAGCTACAAACACAAAGACCAACAGGGCAAGGGTATGTAATAATAATCACTTTATTAATCCCCGTGGAGAAATTGTTTTATGCCTCCCTGAACTTGCTCTTTTGTAAAGTAAGTTCTCTGCAAAGGACAGCCACTTGTGGCAGCACCCTAGGAGTTAAGGGCCTTGCTTAAGGACCTGCAGATGTGCTGAGATTGGGTTTGAACTGGTGGCCTTGTGATTACAAGCACACAGGCTTAGCCCACTGAGCCACACACTGCCCCCGAATATACACTATGCCACATACATTGCCAAAGTATTGGGACACCCCTCCAAATCATTGAATTCAGGTGTTCCAATCACTTCCATAGCCACAGGTGTATAAAATCAAGTACCTAGGCCTACAGACTGCTTCTACAAAGAGAAAGGATGATTCACTCTCAGAAATTCAGTGAATTCAAGCATGGTACTGTGATAGGATGCCACCTGTGCAATAAGTCCATTCATGAAATTTCCTTGCTACTAAATATTCCACGGTCACCTGGTAGTGGTTTTATAGCAAAGTTGGGAACAACAGAAACTCAGCCATGTAGTGGTAGGCCACGTAAAATCACAGAGCGGGGACAACACATGCTGAGGTGCACAGTGTGGAGAAGTCACCAACTGTCTGCAAAGTCAATAGCTACAGACCTTAAGAACAGTGCGTAGAGAACTTCATGGAATGGGTTTCCGTGGCCGAGCAGCTGCATCCAAGGCTTGCATCACCAAGTGCAATGCAAAGCGTTGGATGCAGTGGTATAAATGGACTCTAGAGCAGTGGAGACGTGTTCTCTGGAGTGATGAATCACGCAGCCACCTGCTCAGCTCATTAAGCCATGCAGCAGTACTAAGAAATAGAAAGGTAAGGAGTTAACACCAAACAGGATGGCCAGCGACACCTGCCAACCAAACGGGGAAATTGTGTAGGCAAGGACAAGACTGGACAGGACAGGGACTGATCCTGATATAGCTAGTACAATGCAGTCAGGCAGGTAACATTCTCCTGGCATCCATTAAACCCAGACTTGTCCATCAGTCTGCCAGAAGTGTGATTCGTCACTCCACAGAACATGTTTCCACTGCTCCAGTGGTGGTGTGCTTTACACCACTCTGTCCAAGGCTTGGCATCGCACTTGTTGATGTGAGGCTTGCATGCAGCTGGTCGGCTATGGAAGCCCATTCCATGAAGCTCCTGGCGCACAGTTTTTGTGCTGGGTTTAATGCCAGATGAAGTCTGGAACTCTGCAGTTATTGAGTTAGCAGAGAGTCGGTGACTTTTACGTTTTATACGCCACAGCACTCAGCGACCCCGCTCGGTTACTTTATGTGGTCTGCCATTCCATGGCTTCATTTTTGTTGTTGCTAAACGTTTCCACTTTGCAATAATACCACCTACAGCTGACCATGGAATATCTAGCAGGGAAGAAATTTCACAAACTGACTGGAATCCTATAACAGTACCTAACTCGAATTCACTTCAGAACGACCCATTCTTTCACACGTTTGTAAATCTGACTGCATGGCTAGGTGCTTGATTTTATATACTTGTGGCAATGGGTCTGAATGAAACACCTGAATTCAGTGATTAAGAGGTGTGTCCCAATACATTTGTCCATATAGTATATATCCCAAGAATGACATTTTACTCTAAAGGAATTAGCATTTTTCAGCTTGAACAAACTGTTTATTTTCAAGCCACATTATTTTCCAAACTTAAGAAACATAATGTCAATGTAACTAAAGGTCCATGGAGTTGATTAGAATGTCATCCAGGTAGATGAAGACTAAAGGGTTTAACCAGGTCACGAAGTACATCATTGATTATACTGTGGAAAACAGCTGGTGCGTTTGTTAGCCCAAAAGGCATGACCAAGTACTCATAGTGCCCATGGCTGTTTTCCATTCACCCCACCTGAGGGATGTGAACCAGATGGTAGGCGTTTCTAAGATCCAACTTGGTAAAACCCTATGCCCCCTGTAAGAGCTAAAATGCAGATGACAACAGTGCCAACAGGTAACAGTTCTTGAGCATTATGTCATTCAATCTTAGTAATCAATACACGACTGAAGAGACCCATCCTTCTTAACAACAAAGAAGAATCCTACCCCCGCCGATGAAGAGGAATGTTAGATAAGTCCCAGTTCCAGACACTCATTGTTGCATTTCCCCATGGCCTTCTGCTCATGTTCCATCAGGGAATACAACCTTCTCTTTGGGGGAGATGTTCCCAGGAACAATTCATTGGCACAAACATAGGGGCAGTAAGGAGGTAGTGAGGTGCTGAAAACTTCCCTCAGTTCATGGTACTCCTCCAGGACTGAGGGCAGATCAGGTATCTCCTCTATCACCATTCCGCCAGCTAGTCCTCGATCATGCGCTGCCACCATGCAGGGCCCTGAACAATAACTGATCCACTCTAAAACCTCACCAATCTGCTAGTCAATGTGAGGGTTATGTTTCTTAAGTCACAGGCAAGGAATTCTGGGTTATGTAGTGCATAAAGACCGATCTCTGACTGTAAGCCTTTTTTTTATTAAATTAATGAACCTCCTTAACCCAAACACATTAAGGACTCTGCTCCATGGAGACTATACCGCTTTTGATACTATGACCTAGCAGCAGTTACACAACCCCTGTGGCTAAATTTGTGCCTCAGTTCTTAAGCACCCACAAAATGTGTTCCTCTACTTCATAGGTACTATGATAACCGCACATGGTTTTCTCACTTAATGTAACTAGTGAAGATCCATGCTTGGATGTCATGCTGTAAAAGCAGCACATCTAAAGTTCAAGGTCAAATGCTCCTCTATATTGCTCCTTCTTTACATACAATGGCAAGATGTCCATACATGTCAATGGCACCAATGGTTTGGTGCTCCTTCTGTTTTACCTTTTTGCTAAATTTTGGTGTAAATTGCTGTCAAAAATAAATAATTTACATGAAATAACTCCTCAATATATGAATCACGGTGACATTACATTTTGTTTCTCTTTTTTTTTCAACTTCCAGTTCTTTGAAGTTTTTATTCAAAGGTGCTGCCATTCTATCTTGAGCACTGAAACGCAGCAGAAGTAAATATCCCAGTGTTTCTTACAACAAAATCACATTGCAACATTTGAATTTTTCCAGTTTTGTGCACCTGTAGTATATTATATCAAATTCTTTTTTATTTCTTGTCATGCCACCCAAATTTTGTTCTGGTTCTTCCGAACAGATTGCAGTTGAAGCTTGGGTCTCTTCATTTGTCTATGCATACATTATTATTACTTTTTTAAATGTGCTATTTGCATAACCAATCAACAATTAACAAATTTGCAAGTCCCACCCCCAAGTGCCGAAGTACCAAACAGGTACACCAACTAGTTTGACACTTTTGATATTGGAACTTTTGGTACTTGTATTCAACCGGATGTAAATTAAAAAAGGAAATTACCAAAAGTACGATACCTGGTGCAGTGGAGAAGCGCCCCAAAATCTGCCAAGGCTGTTGTATCCAGAGTAGAATGATGGACCAGGAAAGCCATAGAAAATTATAGAGCTGTTTTGACAGATTGGAAGGTTTTGCACGTGGCAACCAGCAACTTAAATGAATACACAGACGCTTTGACATGACACATCAGCGTTCTTGAAGACAGCTTTATTTCCATAGGGTTCCAGGTTACTTACAACAAGAACAAGTTGAGAAGAACTCATGCAGCTTCATAAGGCACATGAGTAAGGCTATAGGAGAAGGGATCTTAAACTCTTCAAGACTTCAAGTAAAAACAGGAGAAAGGAATCAGAGCAGAGAAGCAACAGTAGGCTATTGACCCAAACATAATCTACTGTAGATTTCACTGGTCTAAAACTAACCCAGAACGTTCCATCCCCTATTACCCAAAAACCAAGAAAGTATCAGGTCCAAATTGTCTTTTCTGCCTTGCTGAAACACTGTGCATATCAACTGGCACCGATGTTCAGAAAAGTTTTCAATAAAACTTGGTTCTGCCCGCATCTGCTTCAAAGACACCGTTTCTGTCCTAGTACCCAAAAAGCCTCTGTCCTCTACAGTCATGAAGACCTTTGAAAGACTTATGGTTACCTACCTCAAAATAATAGGAAACTCATTGCTGGACCCCCTTGAATCTGAATAGATATTCATGACCCACACCAAGCAACGTTTGATTGACCATTTATTTTACTTACATCTCTACTTCTGCAACTCTCCCCTTGCTGGTTTTCTTGCATATGGTGCCAGAAGCTTGGAGTACTGGACTAAAACATCAAAACACTATTTGATTTTAAAACTTGTATTGTCAGGGTCAGCACCTGTGTGTGTCCCAGTCTTTCCTGTCTTCCCCTGTTGTCACTCTGTAGTGTTTCCTCTGCTCCTCGTCAGCCGCATGGCTCAACGAGCTGAGTGTGCGGCTGCCTGTTAACCCTTCTGTTATGTGTTTGAATCCCATCTCCTCTGTTTTTGTATGTTGTCCCCTAGTATTTCACTGTATGAGTTTTTCTAGTTCCTGCGTCTTGCGATTTGCATTTGGTTTTGCTTAAATGCTTTGTGCCCATGCTTTTGTTTCTACCTGTTATTCCCCTGTTGTAGATTCTGTTTCCTTTCTTTCAGTCTTAGTTTTCCCCTCCCAGTTCCCTGAGTTAATTAGTTCCACCTGTTGCTTGCCCTTGTGTGTTTTCCTGATTGCTCGTTGTCCTGCACCATCCCCAATTGGTGAATTGTCTGTCTCACTCCTGCTGTCTCATTACCAAGTTCAGTTTTCCTATTTAAGTTCCTGCCTGAGTTGAGTTCTCCAGTTGAAGTACTTTGGATGTTCTGTTATTTGCAACCAACCAACCAACCAACCAGACTGCCTCCCTTCCGGCGCGCGCCGCGCCCCGCCCGGGGGGGGGGGGGGGGGGGGGGGGGGGGGGGGGGGGGGGGGGGTTGGGGTTGGTGTGGTGTTGGGGGGG
>JAODLD010000101.1:7129410-7154003 GCA_026781065.1 Mormyrops boulengeri
CAGAGCCTCTTAGTGAAGTTTGGAAAGTCATGCCGGGGAAGTGGGGGTGTTGGGAAAAGGGGGGGGGGGGCGCTGGCTCACTGTCTCTCACGGCCGTGCGGTCTGTTACGCTTCGGTGCTGTCTGGGCCATGCCAAGAAAGCAGATTTGGGCAGGATTGCGGGGAGGGGGAGGGAGGAGGCAGAGTGGGTTCACAGTTGTCCTCTGTGGGGGCTGTTTGTGTGGCTCAAAGGGGTAGACAGGGGTCACACAGGCACTGTGACTGCCTGATCTTTTTCCCTGGCCACCCTCAGGGCTGTGCATACCGCCCCCTAGGGGCAGAACCAGGGTGAATCTCTGCCCGTGTCTGCTTGCAGGAGGACGCCTGCATTCCAGCTCTGGCTCCGGATTGGCCGGCAGCCGTTGCTGAAAAGGCCGCTGCCGATGCGCCGGGACTCAATCTGTCACCAAGTTCTGGTGCATGAGCGGCGGTCTGGAATTCGGCTGCTTGGCGTCCACGAACACGGAAGCACCCCGCGCCAAAGCGTGTCCCGCCTGGACGCTCACGCGTGTTCCGACATCACAGACTTGTCGGAGGCACCCCTCTCCGCATGTGTTTTCATCTGGTCTGGTATTTCGGTGCAGTGAAACAGCCAAGCCCTGTTTAAATACGTTTAATCTCACCTGACATGTATGCGCAAGCAGTGAGACTTTTCCGGAGATTACCGTGCCCGAAGACGACGGCTTCATTAAGCGCATAATCAATCAAAATGAAAAATCAAAATCCGTGTCACCAGCGGTTCTATCTGACCACGTGACAAGAAGATGGCTGGAAAAAAGCGCCAGCCCATCTTCTGAGTGTAGGACCTTGCCCATTAGCTGCTTGAACCTCTAACCTTCTTCATGGAGCTACACCTCCCGCCCCAGTTCTGCTGTACATGGAGATCAGCTCCGGGGACCATTTCTCGTTGGAATGAGATCTCTGGCAGCCCACAGCGAATTTCAGCCTCATGGGTACGAATTACATTAAGCCGCCATCAAAATCGCACAAAGAGCTTGTGGAATACAGGAGAGTCTATTGCAAGGGCCATTAACACCTGCTGCCCAGTCCCCCTCCCACCTCTCAATGATTACTTTTTAGTTGTTTAGTTGCTGGGGCAATTCTAGATTTTTTTTCTTTATTTGGGGGGGGGGCACAATTCATATTGAGGGACCAACCTCACGGGTATGTTAATGATGTGTTTTGAATTAGTGATGGACTGGTGACTGGGCACTCCTGGGTCCGATCAGCATTCAGCTGGGACCAGTGTCCCTATGACTCCGCCCCTTGTTAAATTGATGCGTTGGGATGGGATTCTTGCCTTATTCTAGGCGGGTGTTGCTAGGGGCAGGTTTCTGATAGCTGGGGGTGGTTTCAGTTATCTCATCCTGGGCCTTTCCCCTCGAACCCACGCTCCACTTCTTTCACCGATATTTTTCTGTCTTCCTGTCACATTTTCCCCTCCGGAAACAGTTCTTCATTCGAATCTGAATAGTGTCCAGGACAGAATTAGACAAAATACTTTAATCAAGACCGGGGTTTTTAAATTAAAGTTAAAAAAAGAAAAGGGGTGGGGGGGCTGAATATAGTTAAAATAAGGTTGCTGCTAATTATATGATGGCTCGGCGACTGTAAGACGTAATTACATTCATGTGTATTAGATTAAAGACAAGAATAAAAAAAAAAAATGCAATGATGAGGAAAATGGAAGCATCAGAGATGGAGGGAAGGAACGAGAAGGAGAAGAGTGGAAGACAGACAGAATTCCGGTGACTCCGCCCCGAAGGGTTTTCATAAAAAAATTGGAATGTGAATGTTATTCATTGTTCAGGATTGTTCGAGAGTGCAGCTTCACAGCGTGTGTGACTGTGCGTGAAAACAAAAGGCTGTAATGCGTGCGGTCATTTCGAAGCCGCTCCCCCAGCAGGTGTGCGTGGCTGGCCGGTGTGTGCGTGAGCGCGGTGTTCCGTGCGTCCGTTCCCGGGAAGCGTCAGCCTCGCGCTGATCCCCAGCCCAGGCCCAGCTGATGTCTACCCGCTCCACTCCTCCATCTCGGCGACTTCCTGCCATGTGTGCCGAACGGCGAATCGGCTGGCATGTCGCCCCCCTGCATACTTAATTAAGGACAGGCTTTCTGGCTCCAACGGGTACGTGCGCTTGGCATAGCTTTCCAGGAGGTATTACTCACACGTGCTCGCTCCCGCCGCAGGGCGGCGACTCGGGGAAGGAATCTACTCGTATGTACATAACTTGAGAGAACGCCACGCATCGCTCTGGCTGGCAAAATGTGCCAGAATGTTCCACCATCTGTAATGAGGCAGGGCTCTCCGCAGTGGTGTATGGGATCAGTGGTGTGGGTCACTGAGAGGTCTTTGTGCTGCGTGATCATATGTGCTGGATGTTTGCTTATGTGTGAGGTTGTTTGTTGTGTTTGTGTATGTGTCATTTACAGAACAGTTTGTACGTGTCTGAGAGATTATTGCTATTTTTTGTATCTGTCAGTACAGCATGCGCGTCTGTGTGCTTCTGTGTGACTGTGCTCCGTACTGTGCCTGTCTGTTCTGTTCATTATGTACCGTTGGCGTGTGTCTGTACAGTATGTGTTGCTGTAGACTACATTTCAGTTTATGTCCAACATGCTCTATGAGAGACACTGTGCTCTGAGTGACACCTATTTGAAGAATAAAATGAAAGAAGCAGTTAAATGGCACATGTGTGATTGGCAAAGGGGCCGAGTCCACTATTGCAGAGGCTCTGTGTGCCTCAGTGTCCTCAGGCAGGGAGCAGAGAGGGGAGGCAGGAGAGGCCGGAGGGGAAAGAAGGGAGGAGGGGGCAAGAGAGGAGGAGAGAGGAGAGGATGGAGAGGGGCAAGAGAGGAAAAAAGAGAGGAGAGGATGGAGAGGCAGGAGGGGAGAGATGGGAGGAGAGGGGCAAGGGAGGAGAGAGGGGGAAGAGAGGAAAAAGAAGTGGAGAGGTCGGAGGGGAGAGAATGGAGGAGAGCATGGAGAGGCAGGAGGGTAGAGAAGGGAGGACTGAAGAGGAGAGGATGGAGAGGCAGGAGGGGAGAGGAGAGAGAAGATGGAGAGGCTGGAGGGGAGAGAAGGGAGGAGAAAGGAGAGGAAAAAGAAGAGGAGAGGATGGAGAGGCCGGAGCGGAGAGAAGGGAGGAAAAGGGAGAGGATGGAGAGGCCGGAGGGGAGAGAAGGGAGGAAAAGGGTAAGAGAGGAGAGGATGGGGAGGCAGGAGGGGAGAGAAGGGGGAGAGATGGGAGGGGCAAGAGAGGAGAAAGGAGAGGGAGAGGAGAAATGTGAAAAGAGAGTAGAGGGGGAAGAGAGAAGAGGGGAGAAAGCGAGGTGGCAGGGGAGTGGTGAGAGAGGAGAGGAGAAAGGGGCGGTGGAAGAGAGGAGAGATGAGAAAGGGGAGGCAGGAGGGGAGAGCAGTGAAGGGGGCAAAAAGAGCCAAGAGATGAGACAGAGGAGAGGACACAGCAGAGAGAAATTGGGAGAGAGAAGAGACTATGGCTGCTTGTACCTGCAGCTGCCTGATGCCTTGGGGCACCATCTCCCTCGGCTCTGGCTTCGGGTTTCACTCACTCGCGCCCCTGACCCCTCGGACGCTGCACACTGCTCTGCGTGTCTGTCACGCCTCTCCTGCCGTTGGATCTCGTTGTACCCAGACGACATGTCGAGCTCTGCCCCCCTACCCCAGCTCTGGCCCCTGCGCAGGCGATTATGGTGATTAAGGAGTCCTGCCTTTGAAGACAACCAATATGCAGACGTTCTCCTGGGCCCCAGCTTCTTCTTATCATTAAAAGTTGGGCAACAGGAAATGATGAAATGAACACACACACAAGCAAACACGGCTGGTAATTATCGTGACAATAAAGTGCGCAGGGGGGCACTTGTTAGTGCTAATATTTAGTTTTTTGAATGAATTACGAATCCGTGAGTCTCCAGTGTGGTGAGGATTCACTGAATCGCCAGGCTGGGTACTATAGTACAATAACATCACTATTACAAGGCAGGGGGGGAGAGGAACCTGTGAATCTAATTATATCAGTATCTTGGCAGTAATTTCAATTTCTTAAATATAATAGAGAGGGGGAGAATGGAGTGGAGAAAGCAGGAGTAAGCCAATCAGAGAGAGCAGCAGGGTGGGGAGTGAGGCACTGTGAGGAAAAAATGAAAGCAGGGAAAAAGAAAGTGAGGTAATGGAGGGCAAAAAGCTGAGGATAGAAGGGAGGAATCAAGGTGAGAGGAGAAGAGTCTGGGGACAGCAAGGGCAAAGACACGTCCCCGTCCTTTCATTTGGCGCACACCGCGGGAGCACAGCTCAACCGTGAGTGCGTTGACAGCGTCACCGTGACCGGCGGCATGATCATTGATGCCGGATCGAAGTGTCAAATCGATGTTCCGCTTTCTCTGGAGAAAAGGGTGGAGCCTTTGATATGGAGGGTTCCACCTGAACCGGGGAGATGCTCAGCGTTGCTGTTTGGCTGCAGAGAGTTTGTAGAGCGAGATGCATGCGCACAAATCTTCCTCTTCCGTGTTAGTGACCAAATCATCTCATTTGAGGCCGAATGGAAGCACACGAAACCCCCAAAAGCCCTTCAGTCACACAACACATTACTTAAGTGCTTTTTTTCTTGTCTCCGTAGTCAGCCAAGCTTCTTTCCTTTAATTTCAGGATGACAACTCCATGTTCTTCCAGTTTGGTCCCTCAATTGAACAGCAAGCCTCAGTCATTGTGAACATCATGGAGGAATATGACTGGAACATATTCTCCATCGTCACCACCTACTATCCTGGCTACCTGGACTTTGTTAACAAGGTACATTAAACTGGTCTCATCCACATAGCTGATGTCATCCAGTGAGATGGTAAAAACTCAAGGCTTGCAATGTAAAACAAGGAGGAGATGATTCCAATATGTTAGTGACTATAATATATGGTGGATCTCTGGATGGCTGTTTCTGGGGTCCTTAACAGACGAGGGAGGCTTGTAGAGCAGCGTTGACGTTCAGCAGCCCAGTTCTTGCCCACAGAGTGTGCTGTGCTCTCACGCCAGATCCGCAGCACCATCGAGAACAGCTTTGTGGGCTGGGAGCTGGAGGAGGTGCTGCTGCTGGACATGTCGGTAGATGATGGAGATTCCAAGATCCAGAACCAGATGAAGAAGCTGCAGAGCCCCGTCATCCTGCTCTACTGCACCAAGGAGGAGTCCACCACCATCTTCGAGGTTGCCCACTCCGTGGGCCTCACGGGGTATGGCTACACCTGGATCGTGCCCTCGCTGGTGGCCGGGGATGCCGACAATGTTCCAACAGTGTTTCCTACAGGTATGGCGGGTGGAGGGCTGTATGAGAGCAGGATGTGGTGCTGTAGTGCCTGGGTCAGTCTTTTGGGACACCAGTTAGCAACCTGTTACCCACCAATTGGCATCACTTTTAGTAGTTTTTCGGCAGGAAAGCAGATGGTCTTCATACCAGAGTCTCACAAGTGATATTGCACTCAATTAAAAATACAACGGATTTTGAGAGCCTACAAAGCCTTACTGATGTCTCGTATCTCACAATACTGAAGTGAAAAATATCCATCCATCTTCCAGTTGCTTATCCAGTACAGGGTTATGGGGGACCTGGAGCTTATCCCAGGAAGCACAGACCACAAGTCACGCAGGTCCTTGGATGGAGTCCTAGTCCATCACAGGACGCACATACACACTGACCCTATGATGCACACTGTGGCGAATTTAGAGCTGCCAAATGGTCTAACTGCTTGTCCTTGGACAGTGGAAGGAAGTCTCTAAAATGCATAGTTTTAAATTGTGCCTTACCAGTTTATGCATGCATGCCTGCATCCATCCGTCTGTCCATCTGTCTTCTAAGCACTCATCCGATTCATGGAGGGCACAAGGCCAGGGGACACCTTGGATGGGATGGGGTCCTACATACGCAAGCACAATCACCCATTCGAATATGATGGGCAGTTTAGAGGTGCCACTTAGCTTAACTCTGTGTCATTAGGCTGTATGCCACAGAACCTGCAGGAAACCGTATGACAGGGAGAGAACATGCTATCTCCACACGCACAGAGCGGAGGCAGGAGTCAAAGCCCCAAACCCGGAGGCGTGATGCAGCCGTGCTGCCCACTGAGCCGCCATGCTGCTGCGTGAAAACGAAGCAGATCATTTTACAGGAAAATAGAACATAGATGCAGGTTTCTGGTTGTGGGTTCCTATGGTTGGCCGGTATATGTAGAGTCAAAAATAGCAGCGTTTAATGTGGACGTTATGCTAAAAGGATGTGGAGATGCAGTCCCAAGCTGGTCCACATATACCTATAAATTCCATGAATTGCATTCAGACAAATTCCACGTACATCCAAACTGTTACTCTTAATGATGTTGTAATGTATCACATGTGAAAGGCGCTGTATAAGAATGAATTGTAATTGTAATTGGAATTGGAAATGGAATTGAATTGAATTGAATTGTATTGCCAGCATGGTTCTCCTGGCCCAGCTTGTTATGGAGAAAGCTCTACCAATTATGCATTCCCTGCCTCTCTCTTTCCTCCTTGTGGCTTCAGGTCTCATCTCCGTGTCGTATGACGAATGGGACTATGGGCTGGAGGCCCGAGTTCGGGATGCGGTGGCAGTCATTGCCATGGCGACATCCACCATGATGTTGGACAGGGGGCCCCACACTCTTCTAAAGTCCGAATGCCACGGGGCCCCTGACAAGAAAGGGTCCAACACAGGGAACCCCAATGAGGTGCTCAGGTAGGCAAACGACATTTCCTCTGCTCCACCGCTGTTTCCCAGCAACCCCTGCTGGGGCGTCCAGAGTCTCTGGGCATTTCGAAACATTTGAGCTTTTAATCGGCGAAGATCAAATAAGCAGATGTGGTCTGAAACACTGGGCTGTAACACTGGATTTACTGCACCGTGACGCTAAATGCTCGTTTTATAGAAATGTGCTGCTTTGCATTTGACTCGCATTTCAGGCAATTATGGGATTCTTCCTTGGCTGTTTTCCTCCAGGTATTTCTGCTGCTCTTTCAAAAAAGAGTTTCAAATATATTTTGGGAAAGCCATCTTATTTTAGAAGCAGTTGTAATGAGTTTCAGCCTCGTTAAACATATTTTAGCTCTTTCAAAACAAGCTTGTTTTTCGCCTCTATATTCTCTACTGTGAAATATTTAAATATCCCAATGATATTTGATCTTATTGCTGGTGGATTATTTTTTTGTTAATTCAATTAACATTTTATTTGCTACTAATGACTGTGGTAATTAAAACCGGGTACATGATTATTTTTTTTGTTTCATGGTTATATGAGATAAATTAGAATTAAGTGATCAGTGGTCATTGTTGACACACCACAGCACACAGTGCACAACAACGAAATGTGTCCTCTGCATTTAACCCATATGTGACAGTCTGATATAACAGGGGGCAACTAATTCAGCACCCGGGGAGCAGTGCTTGGGGGCGGAACCTTGCTCAGGGTACCTCAGTGGTGCTTTGCTGGTTGGGGATTCGAACCTGCAATCTTTCAATTACAAATGCGCTTCCCAAACCATTAAGCCACCACTGTCCAGTTATGAAGGGAATTTGTCTGGAATTCCAAAAGACAATAAATATGAAACCTGTAGATCCGTGTTTTTCTCTGAGGAGTGCACCATTTGGCTTTTTTCAAGCTCAGAGTAGTTAGGGGCAAGCTGACCTTATGTCCAGAATATTCCGGAAATGCAGTTTATCCGCTTGCTCTTGTTGTTTTATATTTTTAGGATGCCTTAGGTCATGCACTTATTGTAGCGTCCCTAAGTTGTTTTGGAACTGGTTCCGTTGAGCCGTTTAAAGCCTTTCCCCCCCGTATTTCTCCCTGGGGTACCTGACCCTTTAACTAAGTTTTGGAGATGAAAAGGTTTCTGTTATTTTTAGGAAGCGTCACCTTTCAAAGTCGGCCTCCTTGAGGCGGTGAGCTCCATCAACTCAACGTTTAATGGCTTTGGTGTATAATACGGCATTATGCCCGGCTGGACTCTTTCAGTGAGCTTTCAGGGTTTGTTTTAATGGCCTTTTTCATGACAGTATTTAATGGAACTGGGACAGAATGTCTATCCTTTCTGTTTCGTCTCTCCTTTCTGTTTTTGATCCTGTTTTTGCATGCAGTTTTGCAGTTCTTTTTGTTAGTCTTTCTCTGCTGATAAAGGTGTCATACAGGAAAAGATAGAGGTAATATCAGCATCCAGCCCCACTCAGTCTTGGCTGTGCATGATATTCATCCTCTCCATCTCTCTCTTTCAGTCTCTCTCTCTCCTCCTCTCTCTGGTCCTCTCTGCCCCGGCTGCTCCCTCCTCTTTCCCTCCCTTCTGCCGTCTCCCCATTAGTACAGTTTAATACCATGTTCTCACTCTGGTATTTTCTCCACCCTGCTCTGAATCTCCTCAGCCTGCCTGCCTCGTGTTTCCGGGGCGTGGGCCCCCGCTGTCTCTGCCCTCCGCCCTGTGTGTCCTCCATGGGGGCCGCCAGCCCCGGTCTGCTTTTTTTGCGCACGCTGTAAAATCCCACTACTGCGTTATTACTAATTGGCTTGAGTGTTTCTGTAATTGTAACTAATTAGCTCGCCAGCTAAGGCCTTAAAATGCCCAATAAACGTTTTACTGTGCTTTTCACGATTCACAGACTAATGTACACAGAATGTTTGCGTCAAACCGTCCGTGTCACTGTCTGCACGCATTAAAAGTGTGTGTGTGTTTCTGATCTGCCTGGTAATGCCCTGTACTCCCCTGACTGAAAATGTTAATAGTGTGTTAAATGGTGGGACTTATGTGTTACTCTGTATTCAGTACAGTCACAGATGTACATAGCTGCATAAGTGTATTTTAGCATGCAAGTTACGATAGAGGCTGAGAAGATGAACGTATAATGGAAATAGACTTAGGACTATTTAGGGCTGAAATGAAGTATGTAACAGTTAGGGTAAATAGATGCCCCATTCGTTGCTTATCCTTCTCTCCTCTCTTTCTCTCCCTCCCTCTCGGGTGATATTATTGTTCCCATGGCAACGTGGCAGATTGCTTGGAAATCGCCGTGGTTGTGGGTGCCATGGCAACACATTACATATGCTGCTGAATGTCTTTCGGTCCTGAACATCAGTTCAGAGGGAGCGTGTGTATACGCGAACGTATACGTGATATTACACTGCCCCAAAGGGGGCGCCATGCTTAGCTTTCAAACTTTATTTATGAGCAACGGGTGTCTTCCACAGAAACCGCTGACGTTCCCGTCGAGATTTTTGGGTGTGTTTGGAAATGACACAGAATGGCTTTCATTTTTAAGCAGTCTAGATATAATACATACATATGAACAGAATACATCCATCCATCATCCAGCCTCTCAACCGGTACGGGGTTGACATTATAATCAGTATTTATTTTCCACTAATATTATGTGGCTTTTATGTGGGTCTGTGCAGAGGAGCGAATACACTGGGAATCAGAATCAGTATTTGAATTGTTTGCAGTTAACAGGACGGGACACTGAAATTGCAGGCACTTTTTCTACTCAGTCATTTCTATTTGCTGTTTATTTCTTGTGCACTTAAATTTGAGGCAGTCCGTTGCCGTGGATATAGCAACCCAGAGAGAGAGAGAGAGAGAGAGAGAGAGAAAAGGATGGAGAGAGAGAGCAGGGGGTTGAGGAGGAGGGAGGTGGATGAACTATGATTTTAGTTAATCTGACAGTAACATGCCTCTGCTGGGACGCGCGCGCACACACACACACACACACGTGATCATATTCGACAGCTGATGGACTCGCTCAGCCTCACGTACACCTGAAGTATTTTGTCCGCTGGATAATGTGGCCGCTAATGCAGGACTGTCACATTCCCAAGCTCAGCTTGTCATATCGATGGCAGAGGGGGGAAAAAGAGAAAAAAAAAAGAACATATATATGGCTGGAAAACTTGCGTCACTCTCTCTGGTGTCAGCAAGCTTCCAGTGCAGCCGTCCTCCATTGCTTTTGACAGAAGCTGCGTTTACGGCAGCGGAAAATGCACAGCCAGACTGCGAAGGACATATTTTAATTGCCATTGTGGGTATTGAATGAGCTTCTTGGGACGGGCCATGAAAAAAATGGATATTATTTATTCAGAAGATGCTGTTATCCAGCCCAGCCTAAAGTTATGCATTTAAAGCAGAGTGTTATCGAGCCATATCAGCTTAGACGCCTTTCCCAGCAAAACAAGGACACGTTGTCTCTAACCTTTTGGCTTGCTGTCCAGTTTCTTAATCAAGACTCCGCTTCAGCCCTCCGGCAAACGCCTTCTGCAGTTTATCTCCATTTCTTTGCGTACTTTATTCTCGGATTCTTCTTGGTGTCTTCCCATGTTTTACTAAATTATCATTTAAAAGCGCTTGTTTCCCCTGAAGGTCAGGGAGGCGCAAATTAATTTTAAACCTCAGAATATTTAACGATTATTCATGGTGGCTTTCCTGTGACATTGCGTAAGCCTTCCTGAAAAGTCGCCCCCCCCCCCCCCCTCCACATTCTAAGAACGGGAACTGAAACACCCCAAAACTGTAAATGTTAAGATGGTATCTCGCCCGGCATTGAACCTTCTCCACCGTCCATGGAGCCCCGTCTCGCTTTTTGATGCGCCAGCTGAGCTGTAGAGCTGAGACCTTCCACATTTTGGACATAAATCAATAACTTTTAAATCTCGGTGTATTTTTAAAATATAAATGACAGAGATTGTGTATGTAAATGAGCAGAAGCTGGATTTCAACCACATGAAGCACGGAGAGGTGATTGTAGGCAGAGGAAGTAGCGTTGATGCAGCGCCGTTACTTAGTAACTTCGGCGGACTCCTGAAGTTGGGGCGTGGCGACGCTGCTATCGCGTGCGGCCTGGCAAAGCTCCTCACCATTTCCGAGAGGTCGTCAAGCAGGAAGAGGCCACAAAGCGAGAAACCTGGCCTTCTCCCACCCCTCCTGTCTGGAATTCGAGGCAGACAGCCAGCTGGAGCTCGTCTCACCTTAACCATCCGCAAGCTTTGAGCTGTACCTGGGGGGGGTGGAGCCCCACCTCCACAAGATAAATCAGTGCTGCCGTGTGCAAGTTTCTGCTCAAAGCCCAGCAATTAAACAAGTAATTAAATTGAATGAAAATGGCGCCGTAAGGCCACGTTGTGCCCAGCAGACTGAGCGGCAACAAGGCTGCATATAAATAACCGTGTCAAAGGCGCCGAGCCTGAAAGGTCGTACAAGTATGAATAATGCTGCATCGCGTTGTGTGCTCTGTAGGTGTGCCGCTGTTGTACCCCAGGCATGCATTGCATTATGTGCTCTGCGGGCACGCCCCCTGCTGTACCCAGGCATGCATTGCATTATTTGCTCTCTAGGTGCCGCTGCTGTACCCCAGGCATGCATCGCGTTGTGTGCTCTGTTGGCACGCCACCACTGTACCCGGGTATGCATCGTGATATGTGCCCCGCGGCCCCACTGCTTTACCCAGGCATGCATCGTGTTATGTGCTCTGCAGGCACCGCTACTGTACCCAGGCATGCATCACAGTATGTGCTCTACGACCGCCACTACTGTACCTGGGCATGCATTGCGTTATATGCTCTGTGGGCACGCCGCTGCTGTATCCCAGGTATGCATCGCATTATGTGCTCTATGGCCGCCACTACTGTACCTGGGCATGCATGGCACTACGTGCTCTGTGGGCGCGCCGCTGCTGTATCCCAGGCATGCATCGCATTATGTGCTCTGTGGGCACACTGCTGCTGTATCCCGGGCATGCATCGCATTAATGTGCTCTGTGGGCACACTGCTGCTGTATCCTGGGCATGCATCGCATTATGTGCTCTGTGGGCACACTGCTGCTGTATCCCGGGCATGCATTGTTGTTTTACACCTGACCCTCTTTTCACGCCTGGATGCATGCTTCCCACAGCGCTTTCGTTTACATGCCCTAATTGTGCATGCTGATGCTTCCTCACCAGGGATTTAAACCTGCAAGCTACCAGTGTGTCCAGTTCTTCATATACTATCCCAACCCTCAGATTTTAATCAGCTGAACCGGCTGTGATCACATAGATGCTGGAAGGTGGGGGGCATAATTCATGCAGAGAGGCCAACCTTATCATGATTTGAATTGGTGAATAACGACAGGGGAGAGGACCAATCCGTTTTCAGCAGGGCCCTGTGTCCCTGTGGCCCCACTCTCATATATGCCAACGTGTCGAACCTGAACATTTTTCATTTGTGTGGTTTATGTATAGGCTGCTGAGTCTCCCTTTGCTCACGGGGGGGAGGGGGATAGAGAACCCCTTAAGGTAATCATGCTGCATTGTATATTTGAACAGTTTCACATTTACAGAAACGTAAAAGCGACGTTTGAAGATTTCGTTGGATGTTTCTCCGGCCAAGTTCTCAGCTGTGCAGTGCGAGTGCTGAAGGTCTATCTCTCTCCCAGGTATCTCATGAATGTGACTTATGATGGACGCAACCTGTCGTTCAGCGAGGACGGGTATCAGATGCATCCAAAGCTGGTTATTATCCTTCTGGACAAGCAGAGGCAGTGGGATAGGGTGAGTCCCCTGTTCCTTAGTGTTATAACTCACAGCAACCCCTGGCTTGGCCTGCCCTCCTTCCCTTGTTTCTGTATTTTCGTTTGGTTTTGTTTTCTCCTCGAGTTTGTCCCATTGCCATCAAAACTCATCATCATAGCCCATCATGGGATCTTCGGGGCCCGGCCCCCTGTCCGAAATCCTGGGGGCCGCATCTGGGCCAAGGCCCGGTCACGGAGCACCGACTCCCGCCAGCCCTGTGACACACCCTAGCCGGAGCACCTGCCCCCATTCCGGCATGCTGCCTGTTTACTTGCCCCCCCCCCCCTTTGTGTGGATCCAGGTGGGAAAGTGGGAGAATGGCTCACTGGCGATGAAGTACCACGTGTGGCCACGCTTCGAGTTGTTCTCGGATGCCGAGGAGCACGCAGACGACCACCTGTCCATCGTTACGCTGGAGGAGGCGCCCTTTGTCATCGTGGAGGACGTGGACCCGCTGAGCGGCACCTGCATGAGGAACACGGTGCCCTGCAGGAAGCAGCTCAAAGGCATGTGAGTATCACCCCGAGGATGAGGTTTATTACAGGGCACAGGCACACACACACGTTTGTACTCGTATGATTGTGGGGACCGTTCATTTCTGTGGGCAAAACCCTGATCTCAACAATGACGACCTTAACCCCTACCCCCAGCCCTTACCTTAACCATAAGCAACCAAACAAAATACAAGTCTTTTGGCATTTTTAGCTTTATGATTGAGGTCACAGTGTCACGGCGCATGGTGCAGGCATAAAGAAGGCATTGATCCACTGGCGGTTCCTAGACAACACAAGGGGTTTATTAACCAAATAAAGCACAGACCTAGAGTTCACCTACACGACCGTATACAGTGACTCACTGGGGAAAAAAACTAAGGCAGGAACCTAAATAAACAAACCTAAACTGAGCTAACGAGGATGCAGGAATGAAGCATTAACAGGGCATCCAGTCAAACAGAACAGAGTAACAAACAACAGGTGTAACTAAAGAACAGGGATAATCACAGAATTAGGAAGGTTAACAGACAAACTAGAAAACATTAATCTAACACAAGGAATACAAGGCTAATTCCAGAATTCAACCAGAACCACAACACAAGGAGGGTGGACTGCAGGTGGGAGAACTAAGACAGAAGAAAATAAACACTAGGAATATTGTAATCCGAAAGTACTAACGCTAAGGTCAACAAAAGTCAAACAAAATACCAAAAATAGGTCGGGCTGCACTTAAGCTGGGTTCAAACCTACACCCAATGGGTTCTCAATCTGTACATGCTCAGCCCATTGAGCGACGCAGCTGTCCAGGAGTAGGGAGAAACACAGGAGGATAAAGGATTCAAAGAGGAGGACGGGATGGCCAGCAACACCTACTGGCCAAATAGGGAAAAGACACAAAGGGCAGGACCGGACGGCACCAACCCTGACACACAGATTTTTATAAAACTGAAGTTATCCTTCTGGGAAGTGAAAAAATGTCCTCACAAGGTAAAAAGTTACTGGTTTTTATCATATTGTGTGGAAATCTGGTCCCCACACTGTAATCATTGCACAAATGCACACACACAGTCACATATTATGGGCAATATAAAGACGTTATCTGTTGTCTTTTGATGTAACGCTTTATGTAAACCAAAGTACATGAAGGACACCCCCACAACACTGGGCAGAGACAGGAGTCAAACCCCCCACCTTAAAGGTGTGAGATGAGAGCACTACCCACTGAGCCACCATGCAACAAACCCTTAGCCATTTTTATTAGTGCAATTCAATGCCACATAAATCTAATATTACTGCATAATACTCCTTAGCTTTCTGTAACCCAACATCACAAACTAGGATTACCCACAAGTAAGCCAATTGTTTTGGTTTCAGTCATACTTCGATGCATGTGATGGTCTTCAGGTAGTTAAGGGTTGGCATTGGGGAGCTGGTGTTTGTCATGAGAAGAGCTTGGGGTCTGTATAATAACACAAGCTGAAATGAATATACAGTATTATTTGAAATTCGGTTCTCACGTAAAGTTTATTTATTTTTTTTGCTTCTTTATTGAACTAGGCGATGCTTTGTGGCTGAAAGTGCTTCCTGTTTAATGTGGTGTTCTGTCTTTTGGTTTAATTTAATTTTGTTACCTTCCCTGCACAATCTGCTTTAGGATAAAAAAAAAATTGCAGGTTAAAATGTGTATGGGTGTACAATAATAATAATAATAACAATAATAATAGTTGTTGATGATGATGATGATATTTTTGTCACATTGTGGGGACATCCCAACTTTGACAACCTTAACCCCCACCCAGCCCTAACTTTAACCATAAGCATAAGCCTTTTGGCATTTTTAGCTTTTTGATGGCAATCAAAGATTGTTATAAAACTGAGGTTATCCTTGCGGAGACCGAAAAATTGGTCCCCACAAGGTAAAACGTCACAGGTCTTTATCATATTGTGGGGAAATGTGGTCAACACAATGTAATCATTACAAAAACACACACACACACACACACACACACACACACACACACAGAGTCATCCATTCACATATTATGGGCAATGATGACATCATCATCATCCCCCATCTTGGTGTCTCTTTCGACTTTAGTAGGGTGCAGGGGGTCTGGAGTCTGTCCCAGTCAGTGCGAGGCAGGGCCACACCCTGGATGCGATGCCATTCCATCGCCGTGATAAAAATAACAATAATTATGAACATCATCATAAACCGAATCAGTTGACGCTCAGCATTTTCTGCAAAGTTGCAGTTCGGGGAGAGCCATTCCCACAACCACTTCCTGCTCTGATGGTTTCATTAGATGCATAGATCAGAGGGAAAAGGTGCAAGCAGCTTGGACCCTGATTCTCTGTGGACGTGAGTTATGAATGGTCGTAGGCGCATCATTATGCTCGGGCATTCGCAACATGGCTGTCATGCAGAGACGCAGCTTGGGTGTTCCGGCTGGAGCTCCTGTTCATGCTGATGCTCGCCCTGTGAGCTGGGATGCGTAGGAATCATTAACGGCGCCCCCCGGTGGCTGAGCAGGGCTGGCTACGGCCAAGCCCACCGTCGTTAATTCAGCCTGGAAACGGGGAGTGCTGCTGTCTCTGCTTGCGTCAGGGTCTCCTCTCTCCAGGCTTGGGGGCTCTTTCAGACCTGCCTTCAGCTCCAAACCCCCGCCCCCCCCAGCCCCTGGTCCCCTCTTGCATGTACACTGTCTCCCTCATGCAGGCTTAGCGGCACACCTAAAGCCGTCACCTTGGTGGCTACAAAAGGCGGCTTTTCTGTTAGTTCTCCCTAGCCATCTTGGTGACGACAGTTGCATTGTGGGTACTGTGCTCAACCTCGGTGTTTAAAGGCACAGTTTAAGAAAAAGCACATTTTGTAGTGAAACCAGGAGCGACATAATTTGCGATTTCTGTTCAATTGTACCGGGTTTACAGAAAGGTTTCTGTGTTTATTTTCACTGTCAGTCTTCCTCCGTGTCTTGTCACCATTTCTTGTCGTTCGTTGCTGTAGCTGCACCGGTGCTTCCTGTTGCCCCTCTTTTTTCCCATGATCCTCCAGGTGCCATCTCCACATAGTTTGGCACCACTTGCATATTTTATCTTCTACCTCTCTTTTTTCCCCCTACTTTACAGCTCATCTCAATAAACCATTCTCATTGCAAACTTCCCCCCTTCCTGCGAACCAGTCTCATATCTTCTAGACCCTTCTCTGTTCTTTGTCTTACTGTCACTTTCCTTTTGACTCTTGCACATAAACTTCCATCCCTATCCTTGCCATCCATCCTATTAGCCCCTCAATGCCTATTAATTTTCCCCACCGTCTTTCTCTGCCCCCCACCTCCCACGTGGCCTCCGTCTCTCAGCAATCAGACAGGGGGGGAAGCTGGGATCTACATCAAGCGTTGTTGCAAGGGCTTCTGCATCGACATCCTGAAGAAGATCGCCAAGTCAGTCAAGTTCACCTATGACCTCTACCTGGTGACCAATGGGAAGCATGGAAAGAAGATCAATGGCACCTGGAATGGCATGGTTGGGGAGGTTGGTTTTTTCTTCTGGTGTTTAAATCTCCTACAGTATCCCCCCCCCATTTAACAGCTGATGGAAAGAATGGTTCTTTTTATTGCTATTAAAAATCAAATAGTGGAAAAATCCTACTGAAACCCCCAAGATTAAGATGAGTAATTTAGATGTTCAGCTTTAGACACAAACGAATACGTGCTCATTCTGGGGAGCAAAATCCTAAATGAGGAAATTAATATAAATGAGTGTGACTTAGATCACGCTGCAGAAACAGCCCTGCAGAAAATGGCTGAATGGAGTGAATCACTTTGCAGTCCGTAGTGATTAAATTAAACAGCAAAGTTAATATCCTGGCGCTTCATTGGTCGCGCTGTTTTATTGTGAGATCAAAGTGGAGTAGGAAGTTTTGCCTGTCATGTCGGAGGAGTGGCTAAATTAACACGCTCTTATCAAAATGTAAAATATCGGACAATTTAATTTGAAGTGGGATTGACAGGGAATAGATAAGAGGCTATTTTAGATAGAAAGGTAAGGGGCCTCTCATTTTTTGGTGAGACCATCTCTAAACTTAGACTCACCTAAATGTTCGCAACTCAAGTCGGTCTGTCCTACTTTTGTTCAGGGCTGAAGGGCTCAGGTATTAACAGCTGAATATACCTGTAGATGGGGGAGCTCTGTATCTCTGTGGCTTCAGAAGGGCGGGGGCTGGAGTATCTATTTCCAGCAGCACTGACCTACTGCTGTAACCCACTTTCCCTTCCCCTGTTTCCTTATCCACGGTGTTGTGTCCGCCTCTGTTTGTCAGTATTTGGAGACTGTTGGGTGACCTACCTCTTCCGCCTGGATTCCTCTCCCCTCTCCCCCCCTTTTCTCTTTTTCTCTCTGTCTCCCTCTCTCTCTCTCTCTCTCTCTCTCTCTCGTTCACAGGTGGTGGTGAAAAATGCCCATATGGCGGTGGGCTCCCTCACCATCAATGAGGAGAGGTCAGAGGTCATCGACTTCTCTGTGCCCTTCATCGAAACGGGTATCAGTGTCATGGTCTCCCGTAGCAACGGCACTGTGTCTCCCTCGGCCTTCCTGGGTGAGCCAGTCACGCCTGTATATGTGCATACACACAGACATGCACATACACAGACCTATAATCATATCTTTGTGGGGACCGCGCATTAATTTCTATGGGAAAAATATGCTAACTATGACGACCGTAACCCCTACCCAGGCCTAACCTTAACCATAAGTAACCAAATAAAATACAAATCTCTTGGCAATCCTGGTTTTTTGATTGCAGTCACGGATTTTTAGAAAATTGGAAACTGGGGAAAAAAAAAAACACGTCCCCACAAGGTAAGGTATACCTGGATCACACACACACACATACACACACACACAGTATGCATTCTCACATTTCTTCAACCCATCATTTTTTTTTACAGTACAGTATGAGCTAAGACAAGCTGGTCAATGTATTGACCCTCCCCCCCCCGTCTCTGTCCCGCCCAGAGCCCTTCAGCGCTGATGTGTGGGTGATGATGTTCGTGATGCTGCTCATCGTGTCAGCCGTGGCCGTCTTTGTATTCGAGTACTTCAGCCCGGTGGGGTACAATCGCTGTCTGGCAGATGGGAGAGGTGAGAACGCACAATGAGGAGGCCGGGCCACCGCCCGCCGCCCTTGTCACCTGGAACGCATTCACACGAAACCCCACGCACTCCGCGCCTGCCAGGGTGTGTGCGGGAGAGCCGGGGTGGGGGGGACATTCATGCACACACACACACGATGGGGGGGGGGGCAAAAGCCTGTCCTGCAGGCTGACAATAACTTCAAAACATCTCAAATGTAACTCATTCATCCGGTCCGTTGCATCTAAGTGAACCATTTCTGGTTTTGGCTGATTTTGATTTGACATAATTGTCGAACATCTTGTGTACGTTTCACTTTAATGATTCCTGTGATTGTGCCAATGCGTAACACGGACATCCCGTAGCCACAGCACCCCCTGTGTCCGGCATCGACTTGGTAGATGAACTCTTTGGGCTTGTCAGGGATATTTTAAATGATGGGTGTAATACTGAAAACCTCCGGCAAGCCGAGACGGGTGACAGATTGCACTAATGAGTGACGGTTCAGCCAACATGAAGCCTCCCCGGTAAGGAAAAAAAGTCAGAGCCTTGAAAATATTTCTTCACTTAATTAGAGGCAACCGGGTGGAAATGATCTCAGCCGAGTGTTTTGGAAAGCATTATCAATCCTCAGGCTGGCGATCAATACCTCTCGATATTGTTTGTGCTGCACTGTGTATCCCTTTCGCGTGAGATCGAGCACATTGTCGATCTGAATCCTGCTTTGCTTAATTTCCAGCAAACGACGTTCCTGCCTAATCGTCTTGCTTTGTGATTAACAGAGATGAAGATGAGGGTTAAAAACATGGGTAGTTTTTCGAAGCCTGTTTACTTTATAACTCCCTGTTGATCTCCTGTTTTTTTTTTTGCGGCTACCGTAACATATATGTGAAATACTTTTGACTCAAGCTGTTATTTAATCACTGAAAATGATGGATGCACCGTCTATCACTCCACTGCCAATTTTCGTTCCCGATGCTTCACATTCAGGTCCCACACCGTGTGACGGCCAACCTGGTGCACTGATGCAACCCCCCTTTCTCGTTCCCCTTCCTCTCTCCTCCAACCACCCCCTCCCCCAGAGCCTGGCGGTCCCTCCTTCACCATCGGCAAGGCCATCTGGCTGCTCTGGGGCTTGGTCTTCAACAACTCCGTGCCTGTGCAGAACCCCAAGGGCACCACCAGCAAGATAATGGTGTCCGTCTGGGCCTTCTTCGCCGTCATCTTCCTGGCCAGCTACACTGCCAATCTGGCTGCCTTCATGATCCAGGAGGAGTACGTGGACCAGGTCTCCGGGTTGAGCGATAAAAAGGTATACCGCGCCTCGCTGACCCCGGTAGCGGTTGCCACCTGTCCCTGTCTGGGAGAAGCTACACCGACCTCTCTGCTCAGCCGCATGCTCTCCAGCTCCATGACTATAAAAGTAGGCCTGTGACATCTCTTCGGTTTCCCCGTCTGCTCCAAGCTGACAGTTGCTCTACCTTCATGTGTCCTCAGTTCCAAAGGCCCAACGACTTTTCCCCGCCGTTCCGCTTCGGCACAGTGCCCAACGGCAGCACAGAGAGGAATATCAGGAACAACTACAAAGAGATGCACAGCTACATGGTGAAGTTCCACCAGAAGAATGTGGACGAGGCTCTGCAGAGCTTGAAGAGTGGGTAAGGGTGCAGGCCCGGCCGCGGGAATAAGCTTTGTTTGGGTGCCTGGTACATATTGATATTACACACTGAGAAATGCAAGAAACTTGTATCTCATTGATGCCTAGTATCCCAAAGAGTATGTTAACATGCTAGCTAGTAGAGCAGATCATAGTCTCTCTTAAGATCCATGAGACATGGCCACTATTGGGTGGGTTGTCTACTGGTTAAGGATATGGGTCCATAAACCAAAAGGTTCACATTATGAATCATGGGAGACTGGTGTGTCCTTCAAGAAGGTACCTAACCTGCAACTGCTCCATTAAAAATGTTCGCGGTGAGAAAATGCAAAATCATCTTGGGGTGTCGCCAACTGAGAAGTCAATCCTTATTGGTGCATTTGCCGAACCAGAGGCAAACTTTGGAGTCCCTCTGAGATGAATACACCCTCATTTCCGGCGGCCTCGTTCCTCCCTCTCTGGTCAGCAAACTGGACGCTTTCATCTACGATGCGGCGGTGCTCAACTATATGGCCGGAAGAGACGAGGGCTGCAAACTGGTGACCATCGGCAGCGGCAAGGTTTTCGCCTCGACTGGATACGGCATCGCCATACAGAAAGACTCAGGCTGGAAGAGACAAGTTGACCTGGCCATACTTCAGCTCTTTGGAGATGGTACGGCTGGAGTTACCTGTGTCTCCCCTGTACTATTCAGCCTCTCTTTGTTTTCCTGTTTTAACAGGCGTGCAATTGCTATAGATCCTGATTAGAGGTGACAGGGTGACCTAACCATGCTGAGAAGGCTTGGGGGGGATATATTGTGGATACATACACACGTTTATGAAAATCTGGCCTTCAGTTCAATGCCGCTGTTCCCTTTATTAAATCCTCGGGGTCCATGCAGAGGGAAGCTAGTGAAACATCTGTCTAGGTACAGCCCATAGGCTACTAGGAAAATGGCTGGAGATTAATAAGTGTTAATAATGACAGGTATAAAGTGAGGGATCTTTTTAATTTTGTTCAGGGCATGAAGGCAAGAATCATAATCCTGCAGGTTAAGATCCATAATCCAGGAAAGAAAGATCGATAGAATGAGGCTGGGGGTATAGGTCATGCTCCGTGCATAAATTATGGCAGATGTCAAAAGTTATAATCCCTTACACTGTTCGATCTGGATTTGACTTTATGATACTGTGTGGCGTGATTTTTGATTTAATGATCGAGTCTTCTCAAGCAATCGTTAGGTCGGCTGAGAAATATTATACAAGCTTTACAGAAATTAAGAAGGGAAACCGCACTGGACACTAATGCAAAGTTATTTGTTTATGTGTTTTAGTAAAATGAATCAATTTTAAATGTGCCATTGCGGACCACTCTCATGTAGGTCGTGTTCATATGATATAGTTAGTTTCTAATTAATAATAATTTTCCTTAGGGAACTCCTGTCTTCCATAATTGCTTATCCAGTACAAGGTGGTAGCGATGTTTACCTATGCGTATGCTTAAATTGCACTTTCACTTTACATTTAACATTATTTAACATTCAAATATATTCTTGTATATTCTAAAATATATTTTGTTTAATATTTGTTCATTGAGCATGGGAAAATAATATTTCAAACAAATATTATAGCTGAACAGAATTCTGTATTGACTTGGAGACAATCCAATTTAAACAATTTAAATGGAACCTGCAGCCTCCCAGAGGTAACTACTCGGAATTCCGTGCTCAACATATTTAAACTTGGCACAAGATAAATTAAGGGAAGACTCTCCGACTGGCTCTCACTTGAGTCAATGACATTTATTGAGTCAAGAAAATGGATAGCTAGAAAGCACTTGATATGCTAATACATAAAGATAATGGAGTATGGGTGACGTATTAGACAACGAAGGCATTCTGAAGATTTCTGACCTTTTTTTAGGTGGGCCCAGTTTCCTTATATTAAGAAAGTAGTACATGATCAAATTGGTGTTTTCGCCTGTGATATTGAATTATAGGTACAACATAAACACACCAATCTCTATAAATGGTTCGTTCCTGATTAAGTACAAAAGCCTAGGGTATTGTACAGGAGCTCAGGTTTTCATATATAGCGCTGCCTTTTCTGGGAGCATCGATTTTCAATTTTGTTTCAGCTTACCGGGCAGTTTTCATTAACCATTTTGGTGCAAGACGTCCAGTACTCCTATTAGACACCATTAATAAGTGAAAAGGTTTAATTTTAAAAATTGTGAATTTGTTATAGAATGCATTTCTCTGTCGGAGGACTGCTGAGTGTTGCTCGAGCCTTTACGCGCCTGCCACGACGTTGCTCTGCTTGGTCAAGGCCACATTTTGGTTTGTTCTCTTTAACTTGCGAATTTGCTCGGCAAACTTTGCATGTGTGTTTTTCTCTTAAGAGTTCGGCTTTTCCTCCTCCTGGGCCCCATTCCGGTCTCTGGCTGGGCCAGGCCTTGTTCAGATACACAGTATAGATCACAAAGGACGCCTTCAGCATCGCAAGGCCTACTTTCCAAATTCTGAAGCCGCTGGACTACTTACACGACCACGAGTCTTCTGATGCCACAACAGTAATTTCAGGGCTGTTTAGAGCCCATTGATCAGCATCAGAACAATGATCAGATGTAATGCTGTGGAGGATGTCAAAAGATTTAAGGGTCTGGAGGTGTGCAGAAGCGATGGACTTGAGGTCAGAGTCTCTCCGGAATAAATGCAGGCCTCTGATCAAGAACAGTAGTGTTGACTAGAAATGGCAGGACAGGGAGAGGTGAGAGACCAGTCAGCCAGTGTAGAACGAGAGGATTCAGGAAGGAGTGCGTGAAGAGCTGCAGTGTGCTGATGAGGATGCAGCATTGGGCAGATGGTAGATATCAGAAATTGGCAGGTGTGATTTACTGATGTTCTGTTCAGAGGATGTGTTGTTGACATTTGATTGAAACTTTGGATCAGGGATTCTTAATCATAAGTGTTTGCTGGTTGGGTCCCAGCTGAACACTTGACCTTTCAGATTTATCTAAGGAATTTCATAAAGGAAGTGGAAAATCCAAATCATAGACTGTACAGGCTAGGATTAGGATCTGCGTGATAAGATTCCCTTGGGCCTTGTGGCCTGTCGAGCCTGAATTTATGCCTCAGTTTCATATAATAGGTAACCTGACATATTTGGATTAAGGAAACAAAAGAGAAAAAAACTTTTTTTAAATCATTTTGACCTTCTAGAATGAAAATGTTTACATTGTGCGTTTTCAGTTAATGGTACAAATGAAGTCAATTCCTTGATTTAAATTTTTCTGGTTTGTTTTTCAAAACATGCCAGCTTTTTGTTTTCTGAGAAAATGGTGTTCGCACTTAAAAACAAAGATTGGATGTTCAGACAATGTGCGGTAGGGCTTGATTGAGATGTAAATGCTTTTTATTTCCTAGGTAGGCATTACATTTTGTGGTATGTACCGTCGCTGTCATTATTATTTTTAAGGTTATTTACTTTTTTATTCATTGTTTTTATATTTTGTTTTCATTGACAATAAAGTTAATTAGCCCTGACTAAACTACTGATTGGCGCAAATGGCGCAATATGACATAAATCCGTATGTCGTCATGGCTTCATTATGATTTTTTTTTTTTTTGTGATTTAATCATGTTTCAATTGTTCCTAGTGCGTCAAGTAATCAAGTAAGAGCTTGATTAATCTAAATTAAGCTTAGCACAAATTTAGTGTTTGTTTGTTTGGCAAATGATCAAATAACGGGAACATACTTAAGAGAAAAAAAAATGTCTGAAACTTTCCTGTTTTGTAATGATTAAGTAATCAGTGATTAATTGAAATAATGAACACAGGAAGCTATTACTATTTTATAAAACCAATTGTCTGTATCTACTTTATTCAAGTTACAGGTAGGCATTGACTCGAATTCTCAGCTGCGCGTCTGATTTTAATGTGATTTGAGTACCTTATATGCTACATGTTCACAGCGATGACCCAGAATTTGGTTAGATAGCTACTGGTTCCCGTCAGCCATCTGAATGTAGGTCAGCCTGTGGTTGTTTAGCTTGTCTTAAGTGGGCTCCCCTTGCAAATTTCAAAGTCATTTTGTCACGCGCTGACAGTACGGCCTAGTTACCGGTAGCTGATGCACTTTGGCAGCGACGGCGCGTTAAGCTCGACACATACACGCACACAGTGGGAGCTTCTGAAAGACGTCACGTCGAGGCCCATTTTGCTTTACACCCCTCGCTGCTTCCCAAAAAGGTGCCAGATGTGTAATCTGTATATTACTTTCTAAGGCTTCCAACATGTGTGCCTTGTAGGGCCAACATGTATCCAGGGTTGCTGGCTCTCAAAAATAGAACATGACTTTAATGGATCTGCTTTTTATTACAATCCGTCATTCTGGCAAATGCGCAAATAGCTTTTTTCTCTTTTAACTTGTTTTCCTTTTATTCTTCTCTGCTTAATACCCATCATGCACCCTTTCATGTGACACACTTAATACCCCTTCCGCTCTCTACACTTTCATCTCCTTGCTCTCTCCTCTTTCTCCGTTCCCTCAACCCCTTCCATCAACTTGTCCACGTTCTCTCTTGCCATCCTCCAATTGCATCTTCTCTCCCGTGGGGGGGGGGGGGGGGGGGGGGGGGGGGGGGGGGGGGGGGGGGGGGGGGGGGGGGGGGGGGGGGGGGGGG
>JAODLD010000101.1:7177949-7211788 GCA_026781065.1 Mormyrops boulengeri
CCCCCCCCCCCCCCGGGGGGGGGCGCGCCGCCCGCGCCCCCCCCCCGGCCGCTGTCCAGAGCCTATCCAGGAGGCTACGGGTGCAAGGCAGGGCACACTGACACATATGGGCAATTTGGCAACTCCTATTAACCTCAGTATGTTTTTGGACTGTGGGGGGGGGGGGAACCAGAGTACCTGAAGGAAACCCTACAACAACACGGGGAGATCATGCAAACTCCACACACATGGGACCCTGGAGGAGACTCAAACCCTGGTCCTAGAGGTGCGCAGTAACAGTGCTAATCACCATGCCACCTCTGATGCATCATCTCTTTTTATGTAACCTCTAATTAAATGTAAATACTCAGCCTCAAATGTGACTGTATACCGGCAATGTATTCCGTGGCACCAAAAAGCAAAATGTAATGACATTTCACATCGACAAATAAATCCAAAAACAAACATTAAAAACAAACACTAAAATACTTAACAACAAAAGAAGGATTAAATGTAGTTTTTAACAAGCACATTATGTCAGAGAGCAAATTAACATCAACCGAAAAAAGATCTGAAGACATGACATACCAAAGAACACAAATAACACTGACGACTATATACTCCAAATCACAGAAGGCAAATGCAATGAAGAAAATGTTTATGCATTTAACCAAATATGCCCCTTTTAAATGTCACATTTGCACTGCACCTGTTAAGTATGTAAGATACACTGGTCTGTAGAGATCTGACACAGACTGTCCGAGCCTCCTTGGCGAGTGGCCAGTGGTAGGACTGGGCTTGATGCTCTGTGTGGGGGAGGCCACAGGTCTTTAGCACCAGTATACCACCACATGCTCCCAGTTTAACCTTGTACTGATACAATAACTGACGTGTATGAAGTATCAAAAGAGATACAATGACATGCAGACAGAGCACTCCTTTTAAGAAGAAATATGTGTGAATATATATCTATGGCAACGATAAGCAGTTAGAAGATGGTTAGAAGGTTTTTGTCATACAAAATCTCAAAGTATATTGTCCATCCATCCATCCATCCATCCATCCATCCATCTATTTTCCATCACCGCTTATGAAGCGCAGGGCAGTAGCATGCTTGGAGCCATTCCCAGGAAAGGCAGGGACGGCACAGGGACCACGGAGGATGCGATGGACGGATGCCAGTCGAAGCACGACGTACACCTGCTAATTGGCTGATATGCTGCTGAACCTTAGCTGGTTAGCTGAGTAAAACCGCGCGTGGGCCGACATATCGGGGAACGCGAGACTGTGTGTTTGTGTGATGATGTCATATTGTTCTTTCTGCTTGATGTCCCACATACAATGACAGCAAGGGAGAACGTCTACATTCTTGTCAAAAAAGGGATTCACAAAAATTCATCAATTAAGAAAAGGAAGTAATATAGAACCAAAATATCGAAACATTAAATTCCACTTTAAATGTGACCAATCATTCTACGGTTTAGTTTATTCTCCCTCTGCATAAATGTGCAAAACTACTTCAGAAACTTAATCAATATACCTGCTTCCACCCTGTTCCTTTATGTGAGAGAGTTTGGAATACCAGAAGGGTTTATTTTCAAAAGTGTGATTTAATAGATTAATTAATTACAACCAAAATTAATTCATCACACTCCTCCACCTAGAATTACAACCAATAAATGTTCCAAGCAATTCCAATATTTGGCAAAAAAAAAAAAAATCTTTATTAATCCTTGAAAAATATGTATTTTGAATATAAAATAAACAAAATACATTTTATTTTTCAAATGAATATTCGTGATTGCATGCAGTGACTTGGTTCTCTTTCCTGTGTGCAGCTTTTTTCAGTGTCCCCTCCGAAAAGTATACCTCAAGTAGGAACCTTTGATTTCATACAGCCGTCTTCCCAGCACTTTTCCTGGTCAGGGTTGCAGAGGGGCCTGGATTCTGTCCCAGGCAGCATGGCGCACACACAAACACATACATTATAAGAATGTAGAGACACCAGTCAGCCTTACTGTATGCCATTGAACTGTTAGAGGAATCCAAAGACCCAGGAGGAAACTCATGTAGCACAGGGAGGGCATGCAAACCCCAACCCTAGAGGTCACTGTTCTAGCCCTTTCTATTTCATGTTACATGTAAATATGCGTATTGATTGTCCACTGGTACCTGGCAGGGGTGTTAAATGTTTCCACAGCCACAAACATTACTTGAAAACCTTGAAAAGGATCTGAAGCAGGCTTGAACATAATGACCAGTAATTGTAATTGGTAATTGGTGCAGAATTGAACCTGCTTTTTTTCTGCAGTTCGTTCTGTGTGCCGGCCTGTCCTTCTGTTCAGTGTGTCCCCTTCACCTTGTGCCCTGTTCTTTCTGGGACTGGATCCAAGCCCACCCTGACCCTGAGTTGAATACGTGGTTACAGATGATGGACAAAGAAATACAAGCTTTGAAAACTTTAAATATGCAAAAGGCACTTCGTAGTGACATGACACCCCCACCCCCCATTCACTCACTAGTCTTATTTCATTGGCTATTCTTTCTCCTCAGATCTGTCACATTACGTTTCACCCGATCTGACATCATCTTGCCCTAACTTTCGATTCATGCTTCTTCGCTTCGCTCAGAGCCCATGTACCTACCCTATACTTCACTCATCACTTCCATCTTTCATTGTCTTTTTTATTCCCCCCTTGGCTGAAAATTGGTTTGCGAGACTCATCTAAAGATATTACATTCGGTTATGATATCATAGGGGTTAGCTTTGAATGGAGACCTGGCTACTTCTGTTGTTTGTTTTTTTAAAATACATCATATAAAGTGAGTTATTAAGCAAGGGAATGACAGCCAGGTTGATCATATGTAAGTCTCAAGTGATGCAGTTGCCACGGCAACTACGATGAAAATAGTCCTGTGTCTCTGTATAGAAATGACAGTATATACGAGTTTGGAAAACACAAAGTGGAAAAGAGACGAATGTTCAGTACAATTTGTAGGGATTCGTGTCACTTTAGAGTAAAGCAGAGGGGCCCTTAAATGCACGAAGTTCTGCCACTTTTTTCCGAAAAACTCAAACGCTTCAAAGGCAGCGTGTCTGCTAATCACACGGATTCATTCTTCAAGTAACCTAAACATATTTGAGCTCATATTCTTACAAAGGGAAATAACATCTGTATTCTGCACGCCCGCCTGGATTCTATGAAACTGCTGCTTAAATTGTGACTAGCTACCTTTAATTTGCTCATATGCACATGCAAGTCTATGGGTAATAGTTTAACTTGAACAATAATGCCAGTAAAATTATGCATATTTTTCAGATATATGGAACAACCTTTTACATAACCTTTGTTCCTTCAACTCAAAATATGCAGGTCAGAGATATTTCTATTCATGCATATTCTTTTTTTATCTGAATAGTTAATTCAACTTAATTAGTATAAGATAAAATGTTGAGACTACAATTTAAAACGTTTATTCACAGATTTATTGTAAATAGTTATGTGTTATCTTTGAAATATTTATGCAACCCTACAATATAATGTAGAAACTACGTGTTAAGGTATAATTTAAGACGTATTTTAAAAGGAATGATTGGAAAGGGAGGGGATACGGAGAGGGATGTGAAGGGGAGAAATGTGGGAGGGGGTGTGCGCGTATGTGTATGCAATTTCGAGGCGGTCTCTCCGTAAAGAAAATAAGAACAAGGAGCTTGTGTATACAAAAAATATGGAAACAAAAACATGGGAAAATAAACTGGGGGACGGGATTTAGTCACTGAAAAACGGAGGGGCAAACAGATGCGCGGGATAGTGTAAGTGTCAGCGATGCGTTTAGTTTTAAGTGCGTGTACCTAAGAGACGGTGTGTGAGAAGGAGGGACGGGGGGGAGAGAGCAGGGAGAGCAGGGGAGGGTGGGGGGTTCGTGCGCCTCTCTGCGCTGACTGGCACCTCGCGTCTGCACCCTTTATTATTGTTTTTGGAGGTGAGAAGAAAACAAAGGGGGGTGAAAAAATAAGTGGTGGGAAGAGGCCTCTGAATGATGGGCATGTAACGGCGCCCCCCCCCCGGACTCCGCCACTGGTCTGGGTGGTCCCAACGGAAGAGGAAAAAGCGGCATAGCAGGCTACCCGAGCCCGGGGATTCCCGGTACAAAGGTGGGGGAAAAAACAACAACATCAGCAGCAACAGCAACAGCGGCGCCGCATCTCACTTCATCCCGCGGGTCTCCGATGGCAGCCGGGCTGAAGGTACCGTACGCGCTTCCCCTTTTGTTCCCGGAGATAAGTGTCGGCTCCCTCCTTCCCCTCGGCGAGCTTGTTATTGTTCAGCCAGCTTGGAAGCGAGATACCTGGCGACACAGCTGCTGAAACGGGCCGCTCGTCCAGCCCGAGTCTCCGAAGGAGGCGAGAACCGAGCCGCGGCTTCTCACCTCCTCAAAGCGGCGGCCCCGCCAGCCGCTAACAGGCCGGCTCTCTCTTCTATAAAGCTTAAAAAATGGCTAAATGCTTTTTATCTGCCAGCCGGGCAGGCGGCCATTCGGCTGAATGCGAAGTGTTTCAGAAGCTAATCGGTTTCTGCATAAAGCATGTATACAGCGGCCGGGTGTCGCCTTTTTATCTGTCGCTTTGGTTCCCATTACACAGAATTGCCTGGGCTGCGTGACCGGATTTAATGTCGAATAACTGGGACGTTTCTTGTTATTTTGCTTTTTAGCTTAGCTGACTAGCCGCTCCTTACCGTCCGTTTGCGACCCGCCGACCCGCCGCGACTCACGCGAACGGCCGCTGTTCCGCCATCCTGTGCCGCTTTATCAAAAATAAAGGAGTTAATTAACCTGGCAAACCACGGCGGATCAAATTTACCTGCTCAAATCAACCACAGTATCGGCTCCCTGAATTACAGCTTCGTGGTCGCACCGCATAACTTGCCGTGTACGGTACCTGTTAACATTCCCAACTTAATAAGTTACTCACGATGGCCAACTGTGCGTTTAATATGGTAATTGCTTGTTTATGCTTTAGCAGACTTTAATGTAATGCGCCACGTTCTGCTGTATATATAGTGAAACACAATGCTGCCTTTTGTTTACATCGTATAATAATGAATTAAGAGTGTCTGGTGGTATAAAATATCACAAAGAACAATAGCAGACTGATGCCCTCAGATCTGGGGTGATGCGTTTCGTGTCACCGGGGTCTCTCATGATTAATGACCCCGCTATGCTGTTATCATTTGCTGATTAAACCTGCCTGAAAACGTACGTTCCCATCGCTGTGGTCCTTCAGAGGAGCGAAGTTGTTCTGATGATCATAACAGCTCTGCAGTTTTTATGTTCTTCTACAGAGATCAGTTGGGATCACATTGAGACGTTTTGTCTTTGATTTTTGGATCAACAGCAATAACAATCATTACCTGGTATTATATACAGAGACGTGCCTTGAAATGTTGGTGTTATGATTAATCTTTGTTAGAGAGTTGGACACCAGAGATGCACTGGGTGATGATTTCCTATTGATCTTCTAACACTTGGTGTTTTCTAAAGCGCTTTCAATCAAACCAATTTACTGTTTGAAAAAGGTTTACAGGTTTTTCTTGATGTACTATGAATTTTCTGTGTGATTTTTTTAATAATGGTGAGGGGTATCCATGTTGATTTTTAAATACATTTTCAGAGCACTTCAGCTCAGTGCCCCCCCCCCCCCCAAATATTTTTAAATTCATGCATATATTACAACATGTACCAGAATTTGATGAAAATACAGAGGACAGTGTGACTACTATACAGCAGACTTCTCCACCATACCTTGATATAACTCACCATAAGCAATTACCCATGCTTGGACCTTTGAACTGGAAAGGAGAGGTTGCTATGGCGAAAATGCCTGGACCATTGATGAAGAAACTGCTTTTGCTTGTTGGATGTCATTCTGAAAAATGTTTAGCGTTGGGTCAAGCATAAGTCACCGATCGACTGTTTGCACAAGGAGCGCACTGACTTAAGGTCCTTTGTAATATAGTGGAAAATAATATGTGGAATATTACAATTGCAAAATCAGACTAACACCCACTTCGGGCTTCTTTCATCCTTACAGAAAAATTGCAAAAATCAATTTTATCTCCGTTAACTCAATTATTTTGCAGGAGACTAATAACCAAAAGATAATGCTATGCATTGTGATTTAGGACTGCCACTAACGACTATTTTTCTATGGAATAATCTATCGACTATTTTACCGATTAATTTCGACGATTAATTTTCCTCCTTAAAAATCAACTTGACCATTAAATTTAAATTTATTTTGTTTTGACAACAACAAACTGTATGTGATTGCAGGGTTTTCGATGATGGACGCCGGCTTTTCGGCACTATACAGACTTTATTTTCACCCACAATTCGATAAGCAGATTGTCTGCCTAAACTAGTAGTGAGATGCGTATTGTGATACCCAAAAGGTTACAATCTGTTTAAATTCGGCGTCTCCTTATGCTTATTAAATTCAGTTAGCGGAGCACGCCACATGTGACTTTTTTGGTGTACCATGGAAGCAATAAACACAAAAGTCATAGCGAAGAAAGGAACAGTTTAGCAGCCACAACATCTTACAGGAGATATTGTGGTTAAATTAGGTTAAAAGATGTGGTGTGCCGATACTTTTTCAGATTAAAGTTACAGTTTTTTGGTGAATACAGTTTTCATTTTTATATCAGTTCACAAACTATTTAGTGCCCATTTTCGTTTCAGTTTTAGCTTAGGATAAGAAAACTAATTCCAACAAGCCCAATGTGTATGAGCACACACACAGGGGGCGTGTTCCATGAAGCAGGATTTCTCAGTTAGTTGGGTTATGTTAAGTTTGAAGTCAGGATTGTCCAATAGGAATGCTCCTTAGCTAAACTCTTATTGGACAATCATGACGTCAAGCTTAAGTTAAGCCAGCTAACTGAGAAATCCTGCTTCATGGAACACCCCCTGGCACCGTCAATCAAACCCAGAGTTTAGCCTAAATGTTTTTGCAAACACTTATTCAGTGGAAATTATAACGTAGCAACTACAAGGACAAAAGATATAAAAAAGCTCTCAGTACTAAAGGTAATTTAATAAACATGAACAGACAAAACTTACAATGGTTTTGCCTACTCTGGTGGCCCAGGTGCTCGTGCATAGCGCTCGTGCCGCTGTGGTATGCCATCAAACTTTGCACAGTATACAAACTACCTTTTTGTGGTTACATACTGTAGTGACATTAAAGGAAAACATTTGTTACAATGAATTGAAGCGTTTTAGAAATCATAAAGGTAATTCCATTAAAATAATAAAAAATATATGTCAATTTAAAATATTGATGTCAATCCATTTTCAGCGTCGACGTCATCGAATACGCCAAATAATCGCGGCAGCCCTATTGTGATTGGATTCCCAAGCTACAGAAACTGACACATAATGCCATTCTCGCGGCAATTTATTGTCGAATATTTCTCGTGAAACTATTACGAACGAAAGTCATTTGTTTCGGAACTAAAAAAAATATTACGGAGCTGTCCAGTCATAGCCAGCATCTCGTGCCGCATGTGATTCATCAATGACCTCATGGACTGGCGACATACATGTCCTAGGTAATATATAAACATAAACTGTTTGAAAACACGTGTACCGTGCATGACCTTGCTGAAGTGCTTATTTTGAAAAATGAGCAAAGAATTATGTTACTTAGAAACCATGTTGGATGAAACGTGAACTTATGCGGGAATGAATAAAATAGTGTGACATTGTAATTGTGGAAGGATCCAGGGACACTGGATTAAGGGGGTGCGGATGGACTCCCAGCGTGTAATCAGAGATCCCGGCATACTAAAAGCAGAAGAGTGGAAGCTTTTTAGCAGTCATTCTGTTTATGGAGAACTAAGCAATTTTCTTATTTATTTTCTTCTCACTAAAAAATCCTTCTGCATATTTTTACTTTTCCAAGTTTTAAGCAGCACTCAGCTGGCTGTGACTACTGGAGTCTAACAAGATTACATTGAATAACGGGCTTGTTCTAGTATGATGGACTCAATTTGGAGCCTTGTTATAAAGGAATACATTTTGCATATATGCTATATATATATTTTATATATATAATACAAACACACCCACACACATATAGAACGGTACTCATATCTTTGTGGTGACCATCCATTAATTTCTATGAGCAAAACCCTAACCCCAATAACGACACCCTTAACCCCCACCCAGCCCTAACCTTAACCATAAGTAACCAAACAAAATACAAGACTTTTGGATACAGATTTTTATATAATTGAATTTCCCTTGTGAGGACCAAAAAAATGGTCCCCACAATGTTACAGTAACAGGCTTTTATCACATTGTGGGGACATTTGGTCTGCTATCCAAGTACAGGCCAGGCCCAAACCTGCTTAGCCTAAGGTGGATTACCTCCAGTCTGAACTGCAGGTGGTACGGCTTCAAAGGTTTCAGAAGGTCTGTTAAATGTTTTTAGGAGATTTTTAGAAGCTTTCTGGCCTTGGTTTTGTACTTGGGGGTAGAAAGGTATACAGCCTCTCCCTGGTTTACGATGGTGTTAGTTCCAACAAACCTATCGTAAGGTGAAAATGAATTTTAATACAGTACACTTAACCTAACAAACATCATAGCTTAGCCTACCTTAAATATGCTTAGAACACTTACATTAGCCTACAGTTGGTCAAAATCATTAACACAAAGCCTAATTAATGTCATGTAATTTGCCGAATAATGTACTGAAGGTGAAAACATTTACCCATTGTAAAGTCGAAACCATAAGGAGTAAAGGCAAGCTAACAAACTAACACGCACCATGTAACCCAGGAAGCGTCTGTACTTCCTCCAACAGTAATTAATATCCTTTATATAATTCATAGCTTTCAGTATATATTTTTAATTAAAATAAATATTTTAACATCGTTACATGGAGAACTGTCTTACATTTCACAAGCAATTTCATGGATTCACCATTATCACATCCCCTTTATTGTATGTAAAATTTCCCCAGCTGCCTCATCTTTTTTTGGTTTGTAATTTAATCCAAAACGCTTCAGGGCTGTTTGGACTCTTTCTGTTGCTAGTTGAAGACCCCAACTTTTAGGTCAATGCACCACTTCTTAGTTGTTGATTTAGATTTGTGCTCTCATGTATTATCATTTGAACATTCTATCAGGATTGAACCTCTTTGAGATTAGAATAATGAATGCTTTGGATTGGAGGTAGTGGATTGTGGAATGGAGCACAATGTTCCGGCTGAAGCAGCTGAAGTGAGAACTTAGCAGAACCATAAATCATAACCAGATACACCTTCATTGTATGTGTTTCATTGTACGTTCTTCAACTTTTTGGCAGCAAAGATAACCAGTAATCATTAAAAAAATCTCCTTTAACTTTTTTCTTACAATAAAATGTCTTCTCATTTGTCATTGAGAAGATTGTGCTGGCAGGTATAATACGGTAATTACAAATTAAGTCTTTTGTGGACTTAAGTTGTATTCTTTAGAAATGTTTAGTCACAGTTCTTTGTATTTTATGAGATCTCTAGCTTTGGGTTGATTCCTGATGGATTTATGCAAAAGCTCAAAGTTTTATATGTTTCATAGCAGCAGCATTCTTTCTCCTTCTTCTACAAAAGCCGCTGTCCTAACAGAGTACCATTTCCTCCAGTGATTTAGAGGCATGGCTCCAAGCCTGAAATGCACACAGCCATGCCAAGGTTTGCAATTAGCCAGCAGAGCTTAGCTCATTTTTATCATGAGGCATGAGGCTTAATTCAATTTTATAAGGAGGTGAAGCTAATGCAGTGCAGCTGGTGGAACGTGCAGCACTGGTTCTGTTACTAGCTTTTAACGACCAAAACTAAGTGGCAGAAGTTTATATGAGATACTAGCTAGAATTCCAGAGTCATAAAATCTCCAGTGTTTGTTGAATTCTTTTGATTGCACATCAGTTGCTTGAATAAACTAGGTGACGTTATACCAGTGGTAGTTCTTACAGGAGCTATTGACAGCTTAAAATTGTTGCAGCAATAAATATGGTGGTAAAAATACAAAGACATTGGTAACACCTTACTTGAAGCGGCACAGATAAAACAGTATTATACTATTAATTATGCATTAATTAATCACAAGCTAAGTTTTAGTTACATACTGATCTCATGTTAATTCATCATTAATGAATCGTGACACGTTTTATCTCAAGCAGATACTATATTTTTATTATATCTGTTAATTCTGTAAACCATTGTGAACTACTGAAGCAACTACTGAAGGAACTACTGAAGGAACAAGTAATGAATACTACAATTAAATACATATGTCGTATTTGTTCATTAATGAATCATGACACATCTTTTATCTCAAGTAGCAACTATTTTTGTTACTATATCTGTTAATTCTGTAAACCTTTGTGAAGTACTGAAGAAATTACTATGGAACTACTGAATGAATGAACAAGTAATGAATAACACAAGAGAAATACTAATCTCATGTTTGTTCATCATGAATCGTGACACATCTTTTATCTCAAGTAGCAACTATATTTCATGATTTGTTCATAATTTGTACTTCAGTAGTAACTGAGCTACTGCTAAGTATTTGTACCCCATCGAGTAAAGTGTTACCAAAACCATCTAATTCTGGGCAACATACACTGCTTTTGTGTTAATTGTATTGATAAATTTTCACCATAGTTTCGATTATAAATGTCATTGGACATTGATACTCTCCGACTGTGAGCACCAGTGAGTTTTCAAAACCATCAGGCTATCTTAAAAATATTTACCCATTTATAAGCAACTAGAAATGTGACAGTCACTTTGTACATGTTTAACTTGAATAAATTGTGCTAGTAGCTTACGGTAAGGTCACAGCTTGCAAAAACTGTGAAACTTAGTAATATTATGATATTTATAGTCTCCTCTCGTGTTACATGATAAGAATGATGTGGGGAAAGTGTTTTTAAGACATTTGATTGCTATGAATATTTAAAATCATTGCTCTGTTTACCACTGCACATTCTCCTCCTGTTGTACCTCAGTCGAAGGGGTTAACCCTAGGGCAAGCTTTTCATGAAATGTCAACACAGTAACATTCCTGAGGTTAAAAGAAGGAAGCTAAATGTGAGGTGCGATAGGCCCACATAGAGAGCAGCTGACAGAATACTGTCTGACGAGCTCGATGGCCTGGGAGCGGCCACGCGTTCGAGGGTGCGTCTCAGCCTCAATCGCCTCCAGTAAAGTATCCAGCTGGGAAATGGGTTTATCTTAAGCTGCTGAGCAACTTAATAAAAGTAAAATGCATCGTGCTTAATTTTATTATCGGAGATAGGTACCATAGACTGACTTGAAATATTGCTAAAAAGGTGGTAGAAGCAACAAAAGTGTGATACCCAGACTCTTAGAGTAATTTTAATTAAGGGAGAGAAAACAGGAATTTTAGCTTTCAGAAGTGTTTTATCGTGACTTTTAAATGATAAATCCTTTGTTTTCCATTTGCACTAGTACATTGGAATTCTTCTCTTCATCTACCTCATCTTGCTCTCCATAGCTTGGGGGCCACAGCGCAGGGTCAGCCAATGTGCAGCGCCCCCCGAACTGAGAGTTAAGGGCCTTCTCAAGGGCCCACATGTCGCCCTGTGATTATGGGCACAGAGAATTAGCCCACCGAACCACTCAGCACAATAACAGCTTAATATCTGTAGTGCCATACGCTGTCTCATCCTCTGGTAATTTGTGGGGGGGGTGGGAGGACTGATATCAGGACTGATGTCCTGTATCAGGACTGGAGTCAGGTGAGCAGATGTATTTTTTTATTGCTTTTTACCGCTTTGTCTTCTCAGGAATTTATGCCCACATTTAAGGTGTTTTTAAATTCACATTTCATTTCATTAATTTTTTTTGTCTTCCCAAAACTTTGGCTGAAGGTTTTTTTTTGGTCAGTCCTATTTTAAAATTTTTGTTCTTACATTTGTGTTTCACTGGCCTGATACCCACCCCTCAAAGTCCTGTTTATTATTTTAAAGATAAAAGTTTATCCAGTGCTGTTCTTTATGACAGCTGGACACATTCCAATTATTATGACAAAGTAAAACTTCAGTAAACATGATTGTTACACCCATAATGTTACGTCTGGCACAGGGAAGCAGGCAAAGGAAACCGTGGATACGAACAAAGGGCTTTATTCACAGGGTGACGTACTCTACAACACACGTAACGTTAATGACAGGACTGGGGAAACGTACTCGAACGCGGACTGAAATACACTGAACTAACAACAGCAACCGGAGACAGCTGGTGAACATGGGGAATCCACACAAGGTTAACGAGGGGGCGTGGTCGACGAGGGGGTAGGACGAGCGGGGCATGACACATAGGTATTATATGGTCAAACAGCGAAAGCTTTAGTTTAAGGCCTCAATACTTCACCCTAAAATATTTTATAAAATACTTCACCCTAAATATTTATGTATTCCAGTGACAAGGGGATTATGATTCTTAATTTTTTCCAGCTGTTTGCTATGTGTGAGTCTGCGGGAAAGCAGATTTAAATGGTTATATTTGCATCTAAGAAATGTGCTGTGGACCAAACCATGAATATTACATCACTTTACAGAACCCATTTATGTTCAGTATACCCAGTATTAGGGGTGGGAATCGGTAGCGACCGATGGTACATCGATATATGTTTGCCGATTTGATATGTATCACAATTTTTAAAAAGATTTTGCTGAAGGGCATTTCAGGTCTACACTGAAAGTAAAGACAAGGGCTGTAACCGTACACGTATTCATCGCGTGCCTTTCGGTTACAGCATTTTCGGTTTGGAACGTGCAGTGCAACCAGTTAATACATTTCTTGACACAGCTGAAACCTAAATTGACAAGTCGATGTTCAACACGGAAAACATTGTGCTGATTGTGGCTTCGAGTTGGTTACAGCCAGTGCTAGAGAGCTGAAAGCCCACCCCCCCCCCACATTGCTAAGTTCACTCTGCACGAATTTAGCCCCAATTTTCTGCTTGCTCAAACTTTTTGGCGATCACAAACAAAAATCTCAGATCAGAGTTATATCAGTGTTCACTTGGCACTGGCAAATCGGCACTCAATCTCTATTAGTTCAAAGACGTGTCCGGATAGAGTTGCTGAAGCGCCCCAGACACCTGTCAGACATCTAGCAGGCTAAATATCTGGACCTGTCGGCAACTCCAGATCCTGTAGTGTGAAAAGTGTTTGACCAGCAATAAGTGCAGCAACGAATTACAGCCAACAAGAGTGCAAGACATTGGATGAAGTGAAACCAGTGGGAGGAGTTAAAAAAGATGTAAATAGTTAGTTTAGAAACTGTTCTTAGCGTTCAGTGAAAAGGTATAGAAATATTCCGTGAATTTTCGTTTCACACCCTTGCATTTAGTTGTGGCTTAAAATGATGCAGGAAAGGCCTCTGCACACGCTTACTCATTCATGATGGCACCGTGCTAAACTCAGGCTGTGTGCAACCGGGCAAATATATTAGCAGTAACAAAGGTGAAATGCGTAATTTCAGTAACCTATTTTTATACTGATGTTTAGAAATCGATTTTTTAACTCTCACTGCGATATTAAAATCGCCACCTTGAAGAATCACGATTTTTAACAGAAGCGAGCCCCACCCCCGCCCAGTATGCTCCAGAGCGCTGAGTCACTTTATAGGTGGAGTAAAAATTGGTTTGTTAAGGTGGAAAGTAGTGTCTCTTGGCATTTCTGAATCTAAATTGTAAAAGCTTGAAGGATTTGATATTTGATATCTGGGGTACCAGTTGGATGTGGGTAACATGAACGATTGTCAAACCAAAAAGACCGAAAGCTTTGCCACACTAATAAGTGCCCATATCTGCAGTCAGGAAATGCTACTTTGAGGGCTCAAGATGACCATTCGGTACCGTTAGGCAGCAAACAGTCAACAAAAGGTCAACCATGCCAGGAAATCGTTTGGCGTTAAAACTTTTTACTCTGGACTAGGACTGTACGATTAATCGCTTCTGAATCGAGATCTCGATTCTCATCCTTATGCAATCTCAGTTTTACACGCCACGGATTCTGCCAAGTTTGCATTAGGAGGGAGACCAGTTCCATCCCTTTTTCTTCCTAAACTGTATCAACAAATCACAGAACCACGTTATACCGCATGACCGGAAGAGAGGGCAGAAAAACAGGTGTTATAATAAAGAGTAGACAAGGTTTAAGTTTATGTTTCAGCACTTCTCATTGGAAATGACAGAGCAAAATGATGGAATGATGTCACATCATTTTTTATTCTTACCCTACGCAGGACTATTGAGTTCCGTGCGTTTGCCATTGGGGACAACCTGACCTAAGGTTTAAGCAGCTGTTGATTACTGAATAAATTCAAGCAATATAACACCATTGAGTCTTCCTGTACGCTTTAATTTTAATTGTACTGTTGGCCTTGTACTCTGTATGATTGTTACAATAGCCTAGAAAAAAATCAGAAATTGTAAATTTTAATTGATTTTTTTTTTATTTAATGAGGAGTGGTGTATATTCTGTTCTTATTTCCAAATGTGAATGGCTCCGCATGAACGTAGGGGACGGATTGTATGCCAACAAACCCGCAATTGCATGTCAGGAACTGAAGGTAATTTTATTAAACAGGCTCAAGGTTGAAATTTGCGATCTGAGACTCTTTTCCCCTGAACTTCCATTTGCTCTGGCATCATGATTCTCCAGCTGTCATGGTTACTGAAGCTCTCACCAGGCATGACTCTTTCAAAGTCACTCAGGTCTTTCTTTGCAGCCATGATGCCCACAATTACAGGTAGCCAGGCTTGCCAAGAATTTTCCACCTCCCCTGCCTCATATCAGCATATTACTTTGGAACCCTGTGTGACATGCCCCTGCTTTGCAGTCATTTGGATTTTTTTTTGCATGTATTGGGAGTTGCGTGAGTCTCAGGGTTAGGCTGTCTGGGCTCTTAACCGGAAGGTTGCCAGTTCGAATCGTTGGACCCTTAAGCAAGGTCCTTAACCCCAAGGATACTGGATGATCCAGTTTACTTAAGTGTGCATCACTTTGAGTAAAAGCATCAGATAAATAAGTAAACGTTTTAAGCTTTTGTGGTATTTTGTTGCAAAATTTCTGTCAAGTGCAATTGAATGTTTGCATAGTTTTGAAGCATCTAATATTGTTGTTGTTATAAAATAGCGCCCCGGGGGGAGGGGGAGAGCTAAAACTGCTGCAGCTTTCAGTAATATATACATTAATACTTTGTTTCCGCCCAGCCACACATCCAACAAGCATATTTGCATTATTCGCAAAGAAACATGTTTGCAGTTTGGGTTGGCAGAACCACTGTCCTGGCAAAGGACTTCCCACAGTGAACCTGTTACACAAACAGTCTTCTCTTTAGTCCAGTTTTATTTACTAATTTTAGCTGGATTCAACCGTGGATTCTCTGTCTGTCAGACTGTAGCTAGTGTCCAGTTCAGACTAATATAGAAGAAAGGGTGGGCACTGTACTGCAGACAGACACCCTTAAAATCAGAGTCCAGTCTAGGTCAAAATATGTTTTATTTTAAATTCAAATAAAAAAAATCACTCAACTAATTCAACTCAACGGCGCTGATAAATCAAAAATATTCCATACCCATATTCCAGTGTTAATTTTTACTGAGTATTTTAATTAAGTATAGTTTTAGGGCCCTATTTTGCTTTCAGCGCAAAGCAGCAGGCGCGACATAAGTGTCTTTGCTAGTATGTGCCTGATGCAGTTGTGGGTGCTGGACGGGAAAATGTCTTCGTTTAATTAGCAAATGTACTTTTGCCCATCTGAGTGTCTATGGGCGTGTCGGTCTTAAAATAAGGCGGAGTCAGGGTGCATTGTTGGAGAATTGCTACCTTGAGGCAGCAGAAAGCGATTGCTATACTGACTAACAGAAACCTGATCTAAAGTAAATGGCACAGTATTCCGATGTTATTTAAAGGGCGCGTCATCAAGATATGCGGCTACGTAGGCGTGTGCAAGGCGTGTGTACACTGCTTGTTACACACAAATGGATGCAGGAGCACACAAACCTACAAATGATTAAAAATAAAAAGATTAGAGTGTGAAAGATTATTGTGCACATCAGTATATTATTAAGAAATAAGCCATAAATGGTCAGTCATAAAATTTATCAGAATTAGCTAATTATTACAGTGGGACCCCTGTATCCGCTGTCCGAATACAAGTAAATTTCCAGAAACTGTTTATAATTTTCAAACCACACACCAAACAATAGGCTAAGATATTTTTAAACAAATAAAATGTTCTCTTTACAGTTTGTGTACAGGTACACGGTGCAATATTTTTTTCATAAAATGTGTAACAGGAGGCTGTGTTTTTTCATTGTTCCTTTGAGGGAAGCATGAAGCTTTGCTGTTATCCTGCTGTTGCTCTAGGTGATCTGCTCGCGCGGCTGCACTTCACACACTGGCAGATTCGTTTCCTCTTCCGAGAAGCGTTCTTTTCTACTCCCGACAAATCTACCAATATAATAGCAATCCACCAAGGTGCAAGCACACCTGGCTTTTAAAGGGAGTGGGAGATGACAGTGTGACTGGTTAATAGCGTATTACGGCCCAAACACTCCCATGACTAATTATGAGACTAAGTACAACACTTTGGGACTTTTTCAGTGTTAAACTAGCAAAAGTGGGTTGCCACACCCTAAATGAAACTTCACCATGCACATCAGACCGAGCACTTTCAATCATTAAAATAGGGCTTTACTCTTTTGATGAAAATCCAATTTCGTTTTTGTTTTAGTTATCTGATTTTTTTTTAAGTCTGCAAAAATTACAGGATATTAATTTGATTCAATGTACAGTATGTGGCTGTCAATGAAACTAACAGGTTTAGTCTAATATATCATTTTCACATTTCCTTGAAAGTTTCACTTAATTTTCTGTGCAAGCACACAAACACTGATTGGTGTGTGTGTGTGTCTGCATACACTGTATAAATATATATACCCAGGCTTTATTGTCTGGACCTTCCGAAACACAAGCAGACGCACCACTTCCTCATACAAAAGACATCAGAGAAATAAGGAGTGAGAGAGGGGGAAAAACAATGAACGACTGAATGATTGAATGATAGATCTACCTCTATTTGCTGTAGATTCCTGAAGGAAACATGTAAAGCTCTTATTAAGGAATGCCATTAGACCTTCACATGCATGTCTTGAAGGACACAATACAAAACATTGCACAATTTACAAATGGCTTCATATGAACCTTATTTATCATTAAATAAAATATAAATGAAACCAAAATATAGTCGCAAACAAAATACTTGCATATGATGCATCTATATTCATATTATAAGAAAAAACACCGATGCATAAACCAACTAGATTATTCTGGTTTCTCACAGAGTTTAGTTCATGATGGTGAACTTTTTAGATACATTAAAAGAAAAATGAAATATTTGTTTCTATTCATTTTAATGCGCTTCAAGCTTGTGGTGTTTCTCTCCACTGGTGCCGCTCCAAACAGCTTGCAGTTTTGTTTTCTTTTGCATCAAATGTGAAATTTATCCATATGTTGGTATGTTTTTTCTTACCTAAAGCCGACTGTGGCACAGACTAGACTTGGGAAGTATCTAATTTTTCATGTTGTCATACTGTCCAGAGACTACACAACGGTATATGATCCCCCATGGTAAAATTAGCCCAATGCTAGCACAGACAAAGAGTTTACAGACAGACCTAGAGACAGTTCTGCATGGATTACACACTTGTCTGTTAGATCAACATTATCCAGTCATTCGCAACTACAATCAGCACTAACTAAAGATACTACTTCTGACTGAGCCAGAATCAAATTCATTTCTCCCTGACATTTTGTGTCATTTTTATTCATTAATGAAAGTGTCAGGACATTTTTTCATAGTTTTTGGCACTATAAATTAATTTATATTATTGTCTATTTTTCAACAAAAATCTTGATGAATAGTTAGGAAAGTTTACATATAACAAAGTTTGTTAGACTGATGTGAGTTACCTTCTTCTATACACATATACTGAAGAGAAAATCATTACTCCATTAGTGATATGAATTAGCGTATCGCTTTATGTATACGTTACTTATCTCAACAGAGGTACTACTGTTACTTTACTAAGAATTTGAAGTTTATTTTACAAACAGAAATTAGACCTTGTTGTTGATTTCTAAGCAGTACTAAGCATTCTGGGAGTACCAGAAAGGAACCGGACACATGAAATCGAATGCACGCTTTCCTGTAGTTAGAGAAAATGACGGTGCAATTTCCTCTTACCTATAAAAAAAAGTACTATGCACTCTACAGTACAGATACTGAACCTAAGAGTTGAAAGAAATGTTTCTGTTGGACCACCATGTTCAGCAGGAACGGCAAGAACAAGATGTGACACAGCAGTACGTAGATTGTGAGGGTCATGGTGAAGGATGAGTCATCTGATCAGATTACACCCCTTCACTGCTCAGAAGCCCACTGTCAGTGCTCTGCAGCGCTGGACCTGTGAAAGGGAATTGTCATATGTTATTAATTTGGGCACAGAGACCACACTGTTATTCAGTTCTGAGAAGTTTCCTTCACCATTAAACTATAGGGCCTGCAAGCATTCTTTCCATCTTGTACGAATGACATTTGGATCAGTTGTGCGTTTAGGACAAGCTGCTCATTCATTTTATCGACTTTCTTTTTCTTTTAGGTAAAGAGTAGGAAGTATATAAAGGGCAGGAGGCAATATCTGAAGCTTTCCCCTTCATCCTCTTTGCTGTATCGAATGCAGAACTAGCAAGAAAACTTTGTTTCACAATTACAATAAGTTCAGCGTCGGTTTTTGGGAAAGTTTAACAGTCCACAGCCTACCTTCCCGATACAGGGCCCCAACTGAACAGTGCTCGAGTTTCCCTACCCCCGAAAAAAATTTAAAAAAAGGAAAAGAACTCAATTCTGTGGGGCCCCAGCCAGATGTGCCATTTCTGTAAAAGCTGGTAACAACGTGGTTATGAAGATCCATCTAAATAATGCCCATTAAATGCTGCTGGCAGATCTGCTTGGCTTTGTTTTGCATGTTTAACCAGGAAAAAATATAAATATATTTTAACATAGTACCAGTCTTTTTATCTGGATATTTCTGTGGGTTGTTCCTTGTTGTTCAGAGTTGCATGTGTGATGTTCAGTATCCCAGTTTAGTTTTAAGGTTTAGAGGCAGAACAATTAGTAGATACAATATATATATATATATATATATGTATGTGTGTATATATATTTATGTCTCAGTATATGCATACATTTTCATATATCAGTTCTGCGTGCATGTATTGAAAACCTTTGGGGGGAAAAAGAAAATGGAGGCCGACTGAAACATTTATGACTTTCTCAAAATGTTAGTTGCTATTCAGTCTTCTTTTCCTGTACTTTCAGGTATTTACTGTCAGTTGCAAGTCTGATGAATTAAATGTGTGAAGATCAGCCTTTGCACAAAAACGAGGAAACCAGAAGGTGTTCAGCTGGGATGTGTGGAAGGACACCACAATGGGAAAGAAGGATCAGGACACCAGGAATTACAGCATGAGGGATGAAACGCGTATTAAGAGGATCATGAATAAAACATGAAGGGGATTTTTTTTTAAGTAAAAAATATGGAAACGACGCAGCAACTCTGAAAAGTGAAAATGGATTGATGGGGGACCAAAGAGTGACTGTTTTATTTTTTTATTTTTTATTTTAATTTTTTCACATTGGAAGAGTCCGCTAAAGCAAATTAAAATGGCACGAAGAACTGAAGTAGATTCTTCTTTAAGCAACAGCTGAGAATGTCAAATTTTGCTGAGTGTTGTGTCACTAGAACAAAGCAAAGCATTTTATCAGGCTGAAAAATCTATCGTGCTGTATATCGTACAGTACTGCTGCTAAGTCATTACAAAACTGTTCTTTAGATTTAGAATTTAAAAAATAACTGTGACATCTGATTGTCTAGTTTAAAAATTTTCAGTGCAGTGAATTTGCAGTGACTAAATGATTAATGTCAGTTTTCTGTAAAAATCACAATCATCACATTTGCAAAATTTTGTTTGCATCGAAGTGTTATTATAGTCATTGCTAAGGGTAGCAAGACCTTAATTTTGCTCCTATTTTCTTCAGTCTACGGTTGTTACAACAATGATTTAATTTTTTCTCATTAGTGCCAAACTGCTACATCGGCTTTATCAAAATTACAGCACCTGCATTTCGTATTATTATGCGATTGTAACTTAAATTGGTGTAGCCATAAATGCAACTTCTACTTTTGTTTTACTTTGCAAATACAAAGTTAACATACTATTTTTTTATTACTACACCAATTTAAAACAAAAAACTGCACCAGTGCGGCTTGCTTGGCTAGGTCTCCAGTGACCAATGTGCTACAGCTAGAACGAATTCTTACAAGTATTGCTGCTATGACTGCCAAAATTGCACCGGCTTCAGCTGCATTTATGACAATGTCGGACTTCTTCTGCTTGTGACTGCAATTTTGCCTGTGATTACAATTGTGCATTTTTGTACTGTTACGGCTACGGGAACCGCTGCATTGTTCTCAGAGTACTCTCACCACAGTGTTGTGTCTTACAGTTTTTAAATTTTTGCAACGGACACGGGAAACAGTAGAGTTGCTTATAATTTATTCAACAAAGGGGGTTTGGAAATGCAAAGTTTCCGTGAGAGTACTGCTCCCCCTACTCCCCATCTGGGGTTCACCAGTGCGATTGATGGAGGCAGAGGGGCCTCTTCCTACCTAGCCCAGCCATTAGGTCCTCAGAACTCCCCAAGGATGCCAGAGGAGTATGTAGGGGTCCAACAGCAACAACACAATCCTCACTCTATGATATCCCTCCAGACCAGCCAAGTAGCCCTTATGCAGGGTTATGGATCTCGAGGAAGAGGAGGTGGCAGTGGAGAAGCCTTGCCATGTGATGCAAAACATGGTGGTGGAAACAGCACCAACAGCCCTTATCGGAAAGACATGATGGATTATTATTATTCATCGACAAGCAAGGAAGGACACCGAAGAGGGGGCCAAGGATTAGGTTATGGGACAGGTTTGGGTTTTTCAAATATGGATGGACAAGTGCCTCACCAGTACCGACCTGTGAGAACCTCAGGTTCTGCTTCTGGGATGTCTCGCTATCAGATGGACTATGGAGCAGTCGCTGGATCTGGTGGTAGTAGCAACAACAGTAATGGTAGTAGTGGTGCTGGAGCCTTTTCTCCCTCCCACCAATATAGTCTGGGTCAGAACCCCCCTGTCCAGACTGCAGCAGGACCTCAGATACACTTGCGTCATCAAGCCCCAAATTATCCTTCTCATCAGACTTTACATCATGGGCAACTTCAAAGGGGTTATGCTCTCCCAGGACACCGATTCCCACCTCCTTTCTCACACTACCCCCCAAATGCACCCACAGGTCCAGTCGGAGTCTATAACTCTCTGCCACAAAGATACCAGAGTGGAAGAAGTGGTGGCAGTTTTGAGAGTAAAAGTAACAGTTCTTCTAGTGCAACTTCAAGTCACAACCTTGGTTTAGCTAATCACGATAATACAGGGCAGTTTGACAGTGTAGGGCAGAGTTACCCAATTTCTGATTATTTATATAACTCTCAGTCATCTCATTCTCATCCAGCTCACCCAGTTCATCCTCATCGACACCCTCAGCAAAGTTTAGGCCCAGGTTATGACACTCCCAAAACACACCCATCTAATTTGTTAAACCAGCCGGGGCTTCCTTACCCTAAACACCCTTCATCTTCAAAGTCTTCCTCTTCCTCTATGAATCTTTCTGTGCCTCAGTTCCCATCACATGACATTTCCAAATCTCCAATGCATTCCCAAACTCAGCAGCCTCAAATCCATCAGAACTTTAGCCCAATCTCCAATCCATCTCCAGTTGCTTCTGTTGTGCAGTCACCCAGCTGTAGTTCATCACCTTCACCATTGATGGGTATTTTAGAAGGAGCAGGCAGCTCTGTTGTACCCCCCACACACCCCCAGTCACACCCCCCTATACAAAAATCTCGAAACAGCCACAATCGTCTCTTGCAGATGATACCCCAACTGAGCCCTACACCCAGCTCTAACAGCAACAGCAGTAGTTGTGGCAGCAGTGGTAATGTTAGTGCTGCTGGTCTGAATGCAAATACAGGTAACAGTCATTCTCAAACACGAGTCGGAGTAGGAACCAAAGGAGGGGTAAGTGATGAACATTCATCTTCTTCCTTCTACTCCTCTTCCTCACATGATAAGCTAATCTTAGACCCTGGGACCAACAGTTTAAATGCTCTGTCTTCACAAGTGGCTAATTTACCGGATACTGTGCGACACGTGATGCTTTCTGATTCTGTGCTATCAGACAAGAGAAACAAAGATACTGGGCATCAAATTCGAAAACCAGTGCATGCTATGCCTGCAGATCAGCAAAGAAGCAGTGATGTTAGTGCTCCTTGTGGTGCACCGATAAGGACAGGACCCAGTAAAAGACCAAATAGTGGGGGTACCAATTCTGAATGTGGAATAGATGAAGACTCTCAGCCATTGGAGAGCCCAAGAGATGATGGTGGTGATGGCGAGGAGCTTTCAGAAACCCCAACTGAGAAGATGACAACTTTGAATGAAACTAAGTCAACTGGTAGCTGTCCCCCAACGCAGAATCAAATGAACCGAGCAGAAGTCAAGTCCCAAAATGAAGGTGGTAGTCAGGTTTCACCTCTTCCTGATTCTTCTGCTCCTTCATCTTCCTCATTTTCCTCTCACCTTAGCCCATCTGTAGAGCACAGTGTATTCCTTTCTCCAACGCACCCTCCTTCAACTTCCCTTTCAGTTTCTTCAACTCCCTCTCCTACCATCATTTCATCAGCCAAGTCTGGTGGCTCTTGCGTTCAACCTAAAGTGATGGAATGTGAACAGTTAAGCAATAAAAATGAGCAAGGAGTAAACAAGGGCAGCAAAATGGCTGAGGGAAAACAGAATAGTGATATTTGTCAAGGAAGAGAAAAATATGGCAAAGAGAAGGGGAAAACCAAACAAAATGAAGAAGAAAGTGAAACTGAGGAATGCGCCAAAGAGAAACTGAAAGATTTTGAACATTCTAATGAACCAGGTGTTAAACAGAATTCTACAGAAACACACACTGCAGGAGGTATAGGGGTGATTGTCTCAACTCTGTCAGAAATCACGCAACAGGAAGAACAGTCAAATGCTGTCATGTCCGAACCAACTTATAAGCCTGATTGTCCTAACAACCCAGGAAGCTATAGCTCTTACTCTAAACAACAGACTCCTTCTCAGTTTTCCTTCGTTGATTCTAGTAACCACAATGGAAAAAGTAGGAGTAATCTGTCCACTAACCCTTCACCTCACGGAGCAAAAGTTTCCCCTAAATCCTCTGTTGAGCACTGGTTAGCTTCTCATGCCCATTCTGACACTCAAAAGGCACTGCTTGGTTATTCTAAATCACCACATAATAGTGGGATGAAGAACAGTGGGCGACCTGTGTTGAGTGAAGTAGGAATGGGACTGAATTTTCAATTTCAAGATTACTGCCAACCACAGCGTCAGTACAGCCCTGAAGTAAGAAAAACGTTGGATATTGATGGCCATGGAAGGAAAGACTTAGGATCAGTGACTGAAAGGGGAAGAGATGCTCAGTTGCAGCAACCATTTCCAAGTCTCTTGCAAGAAGTTCTCCAAGGTTACCACACAGACAAAAATTATGGACGTAGTGAAAGAATTGCTCAGCAATTCCAAGCACCAATTACTCATAACTACTCCCATTACAGACATTCTCAAACTACTATGGAACATGCAAGGCCTCATGTCATGACCAGTCAAGCTAGGATGGCTATGAACCATCATATCCAGACTCAAACATCAGCCTACGAAAAACTGTACCCTCTTAAGGAGAGACATGAAAGTGAGGTTTGCATAGGGCAGGACCCCCCTGTCAGTTCATGGGGTACTGTAGGAGTTGGAACAAAAAGAGCACAATGGAATACTTTAGATAAGTGCAAAGTGGAATCTCCAAGTCACTCTACCTCAACCATGCCACTGTCTGCTGATCTTTCAATACTGCCTCATTCCAGACACATCAATTTGGCCAATTACTCCCTACCTTCCAGGAAACTTTCTTCAAACCATTCAAGCCCCTCTTCTGCAGTACAGCAGCTGCTACTGCAGGAGACTGACCAAATAGGCCACAGTGGAATAACAGTGGGACAGCCTCAGAATACGTCATTGTCTGAGCGCCGTTCAGTTATCTGTGACAGTTCACCATCTTGTCTTGCTACTCCTGATAGAGAGCTTGATGGAGTGAAAGGAGAGAGAAGTAATTGTGAGTCACAAAGTGAGTGCAAAGGAACTTCTGTCATTCAGCAATCAGTCACATTCTCTGCAGCAGTAGATAAAGGGAACACTAGTAAGGAACAGGGCGTAAAAAGGGAGATGGAGCCAGAGGAAAAACAGCAGGATATTAAAAAACCCCATCATCTTGAAACATCGGTTAAAAATGATTCTCTCGCTAATGAAAATGTCTCTGAACATGACAATGCATCCCATCAACCACAGGACAAAAAGCCATCTAAGGATGGAAGAGTTAATTCAGAAAAATTAACCTCTTATCAGCCCCACCATCCTCGACATTCACACTCGAACACTCATTCATCACCAGCCTCATCAAGGTTCCAGTCCTACTTTGAAGGATCAGAGGAATCCAACCATTCTTCTGTGTCTGGTAGATTTGGGTTTAAAGACGGAAGAAAGGAGACTAACAAAACTCTTCAACATCCACACCACCTTTCCCCGCGTCATAATTTTTCTTCTCTTTCTGAAGCACAGAACCCACAGTCTACTGACAAATTACACATGTATCTTCAGTCCAATTCCAGTTCTCTGCAATCTTCTCATAGTTCAGATGGCTGGACAGCTCCAAACAGTATTCAACCTTCTTCTAAAGACATAACGTTTCCAGGTTCTGGCCAACAACAAAACCATTTAGCTGCCACTCAGCAGCAATTACCAAAGATATCTCCCCATGGAGGCTTTTGTGAGAAAATGTGGGACCAAACGTCTGGAAAAGAGAAAGAAGGAAAAAGGGAAGAAGAAAATATTCAAAGACGACAGCAACCTCCTTCGTCAGTTCTACCTCTGGCCCCACAAACAGAGACAAAACAATTGGAATCAAATCCTTCCAGAGTAGAATCACAAAATATTTTAAAATCACTTCATGGACTGTCTGATAAAGGAGACAGTAGTGGTAAAAGCATTAATATAACGACTCATGGTAAAACCAGAACAGGGAGCTCTGGAGATACAAATCCATTAATGATGAGACGAAGGGTTCGTTCTTTTATTTCCCCAATTCCTGCAAAACGACAGCACCAGGATGTGTCTCAGCTGCAGCAACGCGGGACCCCTAGTCAGCACTCCAATATTGTACTCAGTTCTGCAACCAGACATGTTGCTTCTGGTCTCTCTAGTCCAAATGCAGCTCACTATAATCTGACAAATCAGAAAACACATTCCACCACACCACCTCGAAGTGATTCTCCAAAATCTCCATCTTCCTTTGCTAAAACAAAAATTCTTCCACCTAGGAAAAGCAGGGGTCTGAAACTGGAAGCAATAGTGCAGAAAATTACACCCACTCTTAAAAAAACAGCTAATACTAATAGTAATGTTAATATGGATTCAGTATCAAATCATTTGTCTCTGCCAGAAATTGCTTCTTATGGCCCTGATACCCATGACCATGACTCTACAGATGGAGGAGTTTTTATAAGAGCTGGAGCTGAGAATTGCCTACCATACCTGAGCGAAGGTCTTTCTTTAGACGATATTCTATCATACAGATGTGTTGAACAGACAGGCCCTCCACCTCCCACTGCCTACCCTTGTGACCCTAACCAGGATCCACGCATCCTTAAATGTGATATGATGGGGAACATAGCCATGGGTGTTGTCAGAGACCTGGAGCCAGAGTTAGACTTTGGAGTAGGGGCGTCAGGACATCCTAAAGTAGATAATGACTGTGCTGGAGAGAAGGACAAGGATGATTTACAGGTGCCTCCTGATTTCCCTCTCTTAGGACCGTTACCTCCACCCCCACCTTTACCATGTCCTGTGCAGGGTTCACCACCTCCTTTATCTTCTGGATTATCTGACATTCAAAACTTTACAGCTACTTATCAACAACTGGAAACCAGACGAGGTGAACACACAGCAGCCATGCTTTTGAGACAAAAACTTCAGGAAGGTGAGATGGGAATGGGTACGGATAATTATGCAGGAAGGGACTTCCTTGATTCCAAGTCGTCACATCATAACCAGAGTCTAGGGCACTGCCTACTGACTAATCCGCCACGTATCCAAATGCCGCACCATCATCCACTCTCTTCTCCTAGGAACATTATGACAGGTTCACAATTTATAGAACCTAAGCTTGAGAATGCAGTGCCTAAAGGCTATTTTCCATCTGGGAAAAAAAGGGGGCGACCTGTTGGTAGTGTGAATAAGCAAAAGCGAATTCAATCCCAGGCCCAGAGTTTACCTGTTACCATTCTCCCCAGTTCACAGATATCTACGCCTGTTCCTGCTGCTACAGCTCCTGTAGAGCCACAGAGTTGTAACACTATAAATGTAATTCCTGCAGACTCTCCACAAACTGAGAAAGTGCCTACTACCTCTGTTTCTCCTAGTAATACATCCCAGACGGGAAATGAAGTTGTTGAGGCTGAAGAGACAAAAGTTGAGTTTAATGCGAGGCCCCGCAAGCAGAGTCGGGCAAAGAGGGAAGAAAGCCATGGAGAACTAGGTCAAAGGCAGAGGAGGCTAGGGGTAGACAGCATGCTGGACAAGGAGGATATTAATGCTGGAATTGGAGAAATTAGCAGTGCGGGAATTTTCCATGGTTACAATAAGTCAGCTTTTGCTCCTTACATTCATGTAGAGAGTAAGCTGGAGATGGGGAACGTGTGCACTATAGTAAACTGGGAAGATGAAAAGAAAAAGTTAGAGAGTACTGCAGATGATGGAGGAGAGAGATGCACAGCAAAGGAAGGAGGAGTATGTGGTGCTGCTCCTCCCAATTCAACCCTTTCTTCACTAGTCAAGAGAGACGGGGAGAAGAGTAAAGCTAAAGAGAAGAAAATGTTAGAAATTGTAGAGACAGCTCTTATTCAGTCTAGCCCGACTGGTAAGGCACTTCCTTCATCTGGGTATGTTCTCTCAGGACCCGCGATGAGTGAGTCAAGCACACGTGGCCATCTCCTTTGCTGCTTGTGCAAAAAGTGGGCTAACTACAAAGATCTGGGTGACCTCTATGGACCCTACTATCCTCCTGATTATTTAACAAAACTTTCTAAAAATCCTCCAGTCACAAGACAAAGTCAAGGAGCAGTCAGGCTAAGCAGTCCAGAGGTAAATGTAGGATCCATCACAACTGAATCAACCAAACAAGAGAACCCCGAAGTGGCAATCCAAACACATACATCCCAAATAAGTAGCGATTCAGCAGGAGATCAAGCTACTGACCTTCACCTCGCCACCACTGTAACAGACACAACATCTGTAATAGATGAATTGGATGTACAGTGCGACATGGACAATAACGGGAACAATGACAATAAACTGAACAACCAGGACTTGGTGTCTGAAAAGAATACTATGGCTGTAGAGTTGAAACCATTGCAGGAACTAAATAATCTCGATCAACAGTTAACGAGTCAACAATCACAAACAGAGGATGCCCAGAAAAGGCCACAACACAGGAAACCAACCTCTCATCCACGTTTCAAAAGGCGACATAAATCAAATGAGGACTTGCGCAAAACTGGACCGACCAACAATAAAGCCTTATTGCCCTTCCAGCCCCCTCCACCTCTGCAACTTCTTAAGCAGAGCGTCTCTGATCTTTCAGCAGCCTTGTCCATGCTCCCTCAGATGCCCTTAGATCCTGAAGAGCTGTGGGTACATGAGGGCTGCATAGTCTGGGCCAGTGGGGTATTTTTGGTCAATGGAAGGCTGTACGGGCTACAGGAGGCACTAGATGGTGCAAAAGACATGGTGAGTTTCTGCTCCACTTATTATTCTGATCTTTCATTTAACTAGACTGTATGTGTGACTTTTTTTTCAAACAGATGTTCATTTTGGAACTTGTTTATCCATACTTACATTTTTATTTATCACTATGTATTGGTTGTTTTATTATTTTAGGGCCTCATTTATTCAACTGTAGTACTCACACGTTTGATGCTAAGTTGTGCATAAATCAAAATCACTCTTTTAGTCAACCTCTGTTAACATTGAAATTGCTGAAAATATGACGGCATTGACATGACATGACATCATGGGTGTAAATTTTGTCATATCTTTGTTGAGCAAATGATTTTAAAATTCACCCTCGAGGATAATGACTTTTTGAAAGTAGGGTAATTGGAATCAGATGTTCCAAACAATTTTGCAGTGGTTTGGACCACAAAGCATTCTGTTCAAGTGTAATATGACCCAGGTGAATCCATATTAATATCACGAAGGTTTGGTAATGATCACGTGAATGTTCTGCAACACTACTGGAATGATGTTCTATGAAGAAATTAGACTAAACTGAAGTAGTATATGTACACATTCTTGGAGGAAACAAAACATTGCAAAACCAACCTTGTCCCAACTGTGAAGTATGGTCCAGGAAGTATAATGATTGGCCTGTTTTGCTGCCTTGGTGCTTGGAGATCTTGCAATCAATGAAGAAAGTTGTATCAGAGAATACTGCAGCAGAGTGTCAGGGCATCTTTCTGTGATTTGCAACTCAAAAGAAGATTGGCCATTCAACCAGACTATGAACCAAAACAGGATTAAATGGGAAAAAATGTACATGAATTGATGCAGTTTTTATAGAGGAACTGACCAAAGTGCTTCCTAACCACTGCACATTCTTTCCATCTGTGACCTTCACTGTTTAAACAATTTGGTCAACAACGATGTGGAAATATAAAATATTGTATGCCGTGTTTGTTAAGTAAGACTTTATTATTATGACTTAGATGAAGATCGGGTTACATTTTAAGAGGCAGTCATGCAGAAATGTAGGTAATTCCAAAGCGTTCATAAGCTATTTCTCACAACTGTGAATGTCTGGTAAACACGTGCAATACTCGGGTCAAGCTATTTGAAATTGCTGCTACAATTCTGCGAAATTTTATTCTTAATGTGACGCAACATAAGGGTAAAATAACGAATGTATTACCAGCTGTGTGAAGGAAATCACATTCATCTTATATTCAACTCTGCTCACGCAATTTGGACCCTGGTAGCGCAACGGAGAGAAGTATAATGTACAGGACTTCCTCCTATTTTTAAAGTGTTTGCTGTCATTTAGTTTAGTGTAACAGTGGTAGTATGTATTGTAACACAGACCTTCCCCTTTTCTCTGGTAGTGCTGCTCTTACTGTGAGATGGTGGGTTCAACCCTTGGCTGCTACAGCAAAGGCTGCACTCTGCGATATCACTACCTGTGTGCCATAGAGGCAGGTCAGAGCTCACAGTTGGATCTTTTCTGCATTTTTTACATTACTGACTGCGTGTAACATCAGGATGTCTTCAAGTGACCATGTTTGGATACCAACAAATGTGCCAGATGTACCGTAGGCCTACATGAGCCCATTCATGCATGTTTTTGTTTGGGGAAAAAGGTTTCTCCCATTTTGATTTTTTTTCTGCATCAATTAAGCGTTGAGATAGGAAAAATAACACCCCTCCTCACATGTGATGTCATCTTAAAGACAAGACTCTTGTCTTTAAGGAACAACGGGATTTGGTAGAGTGGTATGCGTAGTGTAAGAGATAAGAGCAAAACCATACTGTCCCCTATAGTGGACAGAAAATAAGTACTGGGGGATTTATTTGTAGGCAAAATATGTTCTTGCATAAACTTCTCTGTTTACTGCATATGTTTGTGTAAGTACTATAGCCTCACAGTATATGAGACTCATGTGTATTAATAATCATAAATTCATACATTAATATGCATATTCCCACAATCTTTCTTTATACCCAAAGACTGCTGTTTGAAAGAAGACAACTTCTCACTACGGTGTCCAAAGCACAAGGTGAGAATACAGCTGAGTTCTTGGTATAAACTGTGTAAGAAAAATGTGCATAAAACATTTCTGGAGTTGGCAGATATTTGCTACATGTATACCTATCATGCATTAAATGCATTAAATCTGTAGGTAAATCTGCAGCCCATTGCTGGATTGACACAAAAGGCCAACCTGCCAATTGGAGTTTGATTTTAATACTAACTTCAAAGATGTACCAGCAACACTAAACATGAGTGGTGAGAGACAGAATGACTCACTACTCCAAGGGTTTACATCAGTCTGCAGACCGCAAATTATCACCAGATTTATATTAAGACGTCCAGGAGGCTTTCCCTGCCCTCCCCCACAAACATTTCCCTCACCTTTTCTTTCAGAACAGTAATGCACACCTCCACCTCACACCCTCCGTCGCCCTGGTCTGTTTCCATTTTACACTCGGTGGGTCAGCTGCAGCCTCGTAGGGCGCCTTGCTAAAGTGTTAGCACTCATTTGGAGAGTGGTACCTTAGTCACTGCAGGCAGCTGGCAATGTGAAACTGCCCGTTACCTTGCCCAGGGCTCTAAATGTGGCCACAAGTGTTGCCCTTCCATACATAACAGGTCCTTGTATAGCCGTTATTACTTTTGGGACGGATTTCCTTCAGTTTGGTTAAACGAAGGCTTGGTTGCCATGGCCTGTGCTTATACTCTGTCCCCATCCTGTTGACAAAATAGCAAAATCCAATTGACTTGACATGCAACTTGCCCTGGAGCCGGAGCTGTTTTTAACCAATTCCCCAGATCGACACCGTGCTGAAGCGTTACCATCAATGCTGTCTTCCATCTGTTGTCATGCAGTTCCCTCAGAACAGTAAACCAGCTAAGGTTGTGGATCAAGATCAATCGGGCAGAGGCTGAGGGCACCAATGATGGGGAAATGTATGACCATCTGGGATCGGTGAGTTGCGATTAAACTGAGACTGAGACTGAGACTGCAGCAGTGTACTAAGTAGCTAAACCTGTCAGATTGTCCCTGGTGCTGTGTGACTACATTACGTTACGATGTTGCCGCTTCAATAGCTGCCTGTCCAAACTGACCGCTAGACTTGGAACGCCAGAGCCCTAAGCAGACTGTTCTGTTTTAGGTCATCTGGAAAGAGATGAAGGGATGAAGCAGAGACAAGGATGGGGGAACAAGAAGAAAATGGAATTTTATTTTGGTTCTGCCGAACAAGAAAATACATTTTTATAAAGGAAAAATGGAAAAAAAAAAAAACTTTTTAAAATGATTTTTCTGTCTTCAGTTTGGACAAAAAATAAAAAGGTGGATTAATCAAAGAAGATAAATAAGTGAGGGAATGCAAAGGGACTGGACGAAAAGAAACATGAACCAAACCCTCAGACTGAGACCATTAAGATGGAGAGACATTGTATTGAATATGCCGAGAAAAAAAGAAAGTGGGGCTGTTTCACCTTTCATTCTAATCATTATGGTTTTTTAATCTTTCCTTTTTAAATCCTAAGTGCATAGGAATTCATACCGAAGGCTGGAGACAAGGACATAGTGAGTAAGCAGGTGAAAACAGCAAAGGGGGCCAACTGTTTCAAGGAAATGGGCCAGTGTATTAATGGTCTATTATTATCATTATTGAGTTTTGCTATTGTCATTATAATTTTCTTTGTTGTCGCTGTGAAAGCGTTTTAGATTTGAATGTTATCTCAATTTGAAATTTTATAGGGTACAAAAGAAATATCGTTTAGGTCTCGTTCACCAGATATCTGTCACATTGCCCCAGGGTTGAGAAAATGGAGACAGGCGTTTTACCTTGGCCATGTGTAATGTCGGAATGCCTGTTGGTATTTTTTGCTTGTGCACTAGTGCCTGGTCATCTTCGGCGGCTTCATTTCACGACTTTCTGCAGAGCACAGGAGCATCCCACATACGGGCTTAGACGTTTATAGTTTATTATCTACCTGATGGGGAAAAAAAAGATATTTCCGAGTGAAACAAGTGGCAGCATCGAGGCAGAGCCAAATGGACAAAGGCGGACTGAGCATTTACCTATTTTACAAAGGCATTGTTATAAAGCTGACGTATAAACTGAGCTGTGTTACTGCCGTCGTCATTGTTATTGTTTTGTTTTATTTTATTCTGGTGAAAACAAAGGAGTGACAATGCAAAAGATGAGTTTTGGAGCCTCCTGTAAATAAAAACATGAATTATAAATGTATTGACTAAAACAGAAGGGCGTATGTGATGGTCTTTGCTTTTAAACAGTGTCTCTAGCTGACAGAGGTGTTTTTCTGCTTAATTGTCCTTCACTGATAATTCTGTGCCATTGCATGCTGGCCTCACGACTTCAGAGGCGCGGGTTCGAACCTCGCCCCAGTCTGAGTGCACGTCTGACACTGCATGTGTCACCCTGCAAACCAAAAATATGTAGCTAGTGTAAGTGATGTCTTTAAATTGCACAGAGTATATGAGTGTGCGCCCTGCGGTGGATTGTGGTGCCATCGCTGGTGTCCTTGTCTCATGCCCTGTGGTTCTCTGAATGGGTTCTGCTGTCGCTGTCACCCTGTGCTGGATAAATGGTTGTGGGAGGTAGATGGTTAATCCTCGTGTTCTCTGAGTGAGACAGTACAGGCACCATGTATCTTCCACTTCCTTGTACATTCTATAATTTGAGGAAGTGTTTTCGAAACCACACCGATAAACCCGATGCTAACTGTGTCCAGAGCAAAGCAAGGGTCATTTCAGCCTGCAGGCATTTGCACTAAGACATTTTGTTAGCATTATGTGACAGGGTCGGATTTGCTCATCCTGTAGAGTGGGATCCTTCATGGCCGGCTAATCGACATGATGCTGTAAGCTCGCTTTGTCAGCATGGACCAAAGACTCGCTGTGTTGATGTGTGGACTGATGTGCTTTGGAATAGAGGCTCAAGGTAAGATTTACACACCAGCCGCGGGGCAATTGATATTGAGCTTAATGCTACTGTAGCATTATATGGCTAACTGTGGTTTTTTTTTGTATCCGGGGTGCACTTACCATAAGTCAAGAATAGGCAGCTGCCTGGAGACCCGAAAATTAGGTGCCCCATGGAGATAGAATTTCCAGAATTGACATTTGTGCGTATATGATAACATGATGATTTTAATTATAGCATCATGTCTGATTTGCATGCATCGTGACAGTTTTCAGGATAAACAAAGTTGCCCCCCCATCCCAGCTGTAATGGACTATTCCTACTTTGAGACTTCACGCTGCCCACCTGTAATGGACTGTTGCTACTTGCTGCCCAGTTTGCTGTTCACCATTCAGTCTAGTGGTACTGGTGGTATCACTGCCAAGACATTTTGCGCAAAGTAGCCTAACAGAAGAAGGGCGCAAACATACAAGACTAGCATGACATCTCCCATGTTTTTGGCACTGTCCCTCTAGAGTGGTAGGGAAATTGTGAACAGATGTGGAGAGAACACAATTAAAGAGGCATATGCAAATATTCAGGGGTGCAGCATGGTATAGATCAAGGGTCTCCAACTCCGGTCCTGGAGAGCTACTGTCCAGTAGGTTTTCTATCCTACCTGCCTTCTGATGAGTCACACCTGTACTCAAGTAAATACCAGGAACAGGTAGGATAGAAAACCTACTGGACAGTAACTCTGTAGGACCGGACTTGGAGACCCCTGATCTAGGGGGATGGTGG
>JAODLD010000101.1:7226637-7242452 GCA_026781065.1 Mormyrops boulengeri
CATGTTTTATTTGTGGCACTGCTGGGGGGTGGGATGGGGTGGAGTCTCTCAAACCAGTAATAAAATGGAACTTTTGAACTCTGACTTTATGCTGACATTTCTGCTGTTGGGAGACCCTGGAGCGTTACGCCTGGGAGTCTTTTGACTCTCATAGCCAAGGTAGTGGTGCCTCTCTTTGGGTGATTTTCTCTAGTTTCTGGTCTGTGGACAGCAGGATCTGCCCTGAAAGGGGAAGTAAATAGGACAAACCACTGCTTGCACCTGTAAACACTCATGATGCTGTGGGGACAGAGTGGGAGAACTGGTTTTCCCTAGTACAATAGGCTTGGAATAAATAACAAAGGATTGAGGTGTGTAGTAAAAAAAAAAAACTACATAATGTAGCTTTAAAATAGCCTTGCAGTGAGATTTTTAAAACCAGTTTCAATTTCACTTCCATTTTGAGTGACTTTGCATTGAATCCTCCCCTGGACTCTAATGCATTGTATGTCAAGAGGTTGTCTCTCTCTCACTCTCCTACAGTGACGTTTCTTCCTGAGAACGTGTTCCTGCTTCTGCAGTCTGTGGTGGTAAGTGCCCGGTTGCCGTGGCGTGACAGAGACGAATCACTGCATCAGTGCAGTTTTCATCCAGCTGGGCTCATATTTATAGGCGTTAAGCATCTTGTCGGCGAGTCGCTCACACGCTGCATCTCGCCGCTTCTGCTGTTTGCCTTTCCGGCTGCGCGTCGGTGCACAGGATGGATGGCTGTGTTCTGCTGTCGCTGAACAGCTGGTCAGCGTGTGGCGGGGTGTAAACATGCCGACGCCTCACCCACCAGATGTTGTCTGATTCTTTGACTGTGAAATGACACAGTTATTGCTCCTTTTTTGTGGCAATGTGCAATATTGTTTTTAACATCATAATATGTCCACAGGCAATGTCACAGCTAATGGCCCACCCTTACGACAGCGAGGCTACACTTGTGAATATTTTTCTGTTCCGTTCATTCAGTTATACTTGTATAGTGCATTTTTATAGCATTATATCATAAAGCATTTTACATTATCCCTGCCCAAAGGCCCCCAGTGAGCAAACCAGAGGAACCAGACTCAAAGGGGAAGCCCAACCTCCAGAGGGCTGGGCGGGGAAGATGGCAAAATCCTAATTTACACAGTCCAGATTTTAAACAGTCAAATATAACAGTCTGTTTTTGCGTTATGGACCTTTTATTGTTTTTAGCCACACAATAAGTCGAGTGGCAGTGTAGCAGCTAAAGAGATGTCTTTTGACGTCATGGCTATTGTTGTGTATATAACAGACTGGGAAAAGCTACCTGTAAGCTGACGTGGAATGTGGTTGGTTAGTATAACAGCTGCTCTTCTCTGATTGGTTCTGACAGCAGCACAGTGGAGGTGCGGGTAAAAGGGAGTAACGTCTCTGGGTGTGAGATGCTACCCATGGTGCCTGTTGTATAGTACTGAGGTCATGTTGCTGCCCTGAGATCAAATATACCTCCATTTATAAATATTAACTGGGTGGCGTATAATTTGGTGTAAGACTGCCCTCAGGGACTGGGTGGGGGGCTGTTTTTCACTGCAAGATGCAGTGTCCTCGGATAAACGTGGGCAAAGGGTGACGTTCACCCGCTGAGATTAATAGCAAAGTGTGATATCTGCAGAGGAATGAAAATGGGCTCCTATCATCTCCCTCCAATCAGATAAAGGAACTCATTTCTGATTAGCAGTATGGGGAGATTATGGAGTGAGGTTGTGCTCTATCTCTGAGAGCCACTCTCTCTCCTAATTGGCTGATTAGGTTCTTCCTCACTCTCCCCCCGTCCATTTTTTCTCTCTGCACGCTCCTGAAAGCTGGCTGCATGAGCCCTGCCTACAGATTGCTGATGTAACCGATTATTATGGGCCAATCGGTGCTGCCTTTTTTGTTTTGTTTTTTTTTTGGAGTGTGGTGGCCATGTGTGATGCGTTTTTGGGGTGTTATGATGTAGGACGCTGACATCTGTGCCTTGCAGATGGCCTGTCAAGAAAAAGATACGGAATCTTTGAAATCCCTGCAGACCGAGTTGTGGTGAGTGGCTTCTGAATGCTCGCTTATGTAAGCATTATGTATTATTTATCGTGAATCCTACCAGTATGGAATATCAATTGTCTCAGTTCTTTGTCTCTGTCCCTCCCCTTCCATTCATTTCTCCAGGCCCCTGCTTTCTGCAGAACAGAATCATCTCCTCCATTTGGTGGTACAAGAACGCATCACCCCCTCTGGACAAGGCATTTAAGCAATAATGGAACTTTCCCATTATATTCTAGCGGACAGGTTATCTGCTAGGCCAAGGCACACACGCACCACAAGTACAATGAAGGTCTAGATCTGTATCATTCTCCTAGAACAGCCTGGGCCATTCATACAGGGGTGGAGGTTGACTTGTGTCCTTTGTTTATATGTAAATCAGGAGTTGTATGAAGTCTTTAAATGTGTAACTTAATAAATGACTTGAAATAGTACATTTTGTTAGAATGGGTCTGTGTATTAGGCAATATGATGGTAGCTCTGTTGCATTCGAGTCCCATCTCCGCTGTGTATGTCGAGTGTTCCCCCAGTGTCGTGGGTTTCCTCTGCATTTTTTCGATCAGGATTCCTCTCACAGTCTAAAGACATGCAGTTAGGCTAATTGGTGTCTCTGAATATCCCATAGGGTATGATTTTGTGTGTGTGTGTGTGTGTGTGTGTGTGTGTGTGTGTGTGTGTGTGTGTGTGTGTGTGTGTGTGTGCGCGCGCCCGCCCTGTGGCAGCCTGGAATCCCATGCAGGGTGCACTCCAGCCTTGTGCCCTGTGACATCTTGAATAGGCTCTAGCCTACCCCCCCCCCCCCCCATCCCTGACCAGGGTAGGTGGTTGGAAAATGGCAGGATGGTGTGTTTTAAATATGTCGTCCTGTAGTCGAGATTAGATAAACATTTCTGACCTGAAATCGCCTTTTTTGTATATTCCTGTCTGATGGTCACTCGCACTTTGGTAGGCTGAATAAACAGGAGCGTTTATGTGATGTTACTGCTCCCGTACTTTGACGTGTGCGGTGGCGTGACTCTGTCGACGGACACGTCGTCCCCCACAGACAAAACAAGACAAGGTGTCCGCGGGCAAACGGGAGGCCCTGACGCGGTGCGGTTTGTGCGTGCATACTGTGTCTTTATAGTGGGGAGGGGAATATTAATATACTCCATAGGCCAAGGGCTGGGGAGCTCTGCTTCCCGGAAGAAATCCTACACCATGGGGCGACTGCACTGTGTGTCTGTGTGCATACGGGCTGCTTCATGGGGGAGTGCAGTTTTCATTAGAAATCTGTGAAAATATTTCCCAGTCTCAGGTTCTGTTTTTTTTTAAGCTTTTGTTTTTCTTACCTTCTCTCCTTCTTTCACTCAAGGCCCTCGTCCTCCACCATTTTGTCATTGTTAAAAACGTTTTTCCTCTCATTTACTGATTTCATTCACACCATTTGACTGGTTGTCCGTCATCAGCTCTCCTCCCTCCCGTGGAAGCACCTCTTTGAGGGGCCTCCCTCAGCCGCAAACCCTGACTGTTTATCTGTCCATCCTGCCAGGTTCTTTGGTCTAGGTCACGATGAGCAATGGCCCAGAACCACAAAACTGCACATTACTGTTTTTCGTTTGTAAGCAGTACAGTATGACCAAGGTGCTGCTCTGTTTTTGTGGATTCTCTCCAGAAGGAACTACTTTCCTGAATCCCCTGAAGGCCTGATCACTTCTCTATTGGCCGCTTTCCACTGTAACCAAGAACCGAGCCAAACCATGAAGAGATGGTTTTCCATTGTATATTATGTGAGCTGTACCTGAGCCACACCCACACTGACATGGCTCTGCTTACTAACAGGGCTGAAAGTGTGACCAATCCGAGCTGGTTGTGTCACCATCATCTGATTGGTGCATGGACACAAGTAAGAACTAGTAATTACGTCAATATGAATTGATTATCTAAAGGAAAAGGGAATAATGTATATATTATTCCTTAGTTGTATTGCCCGTCGCCATGTAGTAATCCATTCCCAGTAACTCAGAACCTGAAAATTTCCAGCTACTTGTAAAAGTACTACGGAATGGTTGAAAAGAATGGATTTGTAATGCAAATTGACACAAGCTCATGCTAATTCCTTTAGTGTTTGATGCAAACACAACATGGCGAATCTCACAGACATGCTAGCGGAAATTAGCACACGGTAAATCATGATGCACACTGTGTGAACAGTAAACGGGCGTTTTCGGTTATACGTCACTGTCACTCTCCAAACCCGGCAACGCTTCTACTGAACCAACCCTTCTGCAGTGGAAAACGGAAGTGAACTGGAACCGTACTGTAATTATTGCCTCTTCCTGGTACGGGTTGGGTACAGCCTGGTTCCTGTATGCCAGTGGAAATGCACCATGTGGCCCTTGGAACCTCCCTTTGCACACAGAATAATGAATAGGAAAACAAAAAATAGAAATGATGGGCAAAACAACTTTTTCTCCAAAAAAGAAACTTCATAAAACGTTATGCAAATTTACACTGATTAAAATTCCAGTAAAAATGTTAGAAAACAAATTTTATATACATGTACCACAACGTGCTTAAACATAGAAGTTGTCCTGTTTTACCTGAATTATTTTCTATCCAGTACAGTTTTCTTGGCCTGACTGATCAAACATGGATATTCAATAAATCTAATATCTATATATATGTAAAGCAATATATGGCTCATAAAATACAGTAATTGAAATTACATTTCAGCATTATGTATATGTCAAAATCCTATCAATAACGTACCATGCTACCTACTAGTGACTTATTACACAATAATGTAGTATACACTGTCACAGCTTAGTCGTGCTCTGGCGTGCTTCCATATCAAATGGAAAACTTGGAACTGTTCTGTTAGAGCAGGGTTGTGTGGAATGTTAAAGAGTAGGACAAACACTTATCACCCCTGCCAGTCACACAAGCACCAACACTGACCATAGTTTCATTTTCACCGAGAGCAATTTAATTTCTGAAACCTTGTCATAGTCTGTTGTGCCTGCCACCATTTAGTTAACCATTTAGACTTTGTGGAGTTTCTAAAAACAAGACTTATTGACCCCAGTATGGGCAAGGGCGGGAGAAAGTGAAACCAAATGAAATGTTACTTCCCTCCAACAGACCACTTATTAATCACGGCACATGATTAATGATGACTAGGGTTTGTTTGCCAGTGCCATTTATGAAAGCCATTGTTTAGCACTCCTATAATGCCCTCAGTGTCACATTTAAGCATCCCTTGTAAACTTGAAAAAATCACATGCATAATTCAACTATCATCTTCTACCAAGTGAATGAACACCACCATACAGAAGTGGGTTCAAAGGATCATCAGTCCTGGGGTCCCACATGCTCATTATATACAATGTGTTTTAGTTCATTCTTTGCACCATCTCCTTGTTTGTAACCGTTACATAACCTTCATCATTACATTCCCTTAATTTCTACAATTGTTCTAAAATGGATGGAAGTTGATTCTTCCACCAGGAAAAACATATTGGTACAATACACTTGATATGCTGTATATTTTCATCTCCTCTTTCAGATCTTTATCCTTTGTGACTCAACTAACCAGTGAGTTACTAAGAGACTGAGGAATCTATAGTAATATTAATATTATCTACTCTTGGATCCTTTATGAAAGTATTCTTTGACCTCCTTTTGCCCCGGCCTTTTCATAACTCGGTGGTCGTCTTGAGCAGGAAGAAGTAGCAGATACTGGAGATGAAGGTGAGGACAAAGGAAATCCATGCCAGGATGTAGGAAGGGCCGTACCAGCCAACCTCATCCTTGTGGAAGGTGGCCGTGTAGACAGACGCAGCTATCATTATGCAGAGACCTGGAAAAGTGAGAGCACACAGTCAGAACAGTACAGCTCAGATAGGAGTAGGAAGAAGGCTTACAAGTGAGTGCTCTGGGCTATTGAGACGATAAATACAGATTAAATCAGGAATCATGAGAGAAGGGACGATATAATAGATGGGAAAGATGGATATTACTGGAATGCTGGTGTTTTAAGTTACAGTTTAACTGACCTTAATGTGTATGGATGTGTGTATTTTGGTGAGTTTTTTTTATATTGTCAATATATTGTCAGTAGATTGTTTATAGATTCTTAGCATTTTAGTGTGTCGATGAAATTATACACAGACCTGTAATCATATCTCTATGGGGTTTGCTCACTCATTTCTATGGGAAAATGCTAATGCATTTTATTGCTTACCTGCCTTGGATTGCCCCTCTGGGGACAAATGAAGTAATTCGAATTGAATTGAATTGAATTGAATTGAATCTAAACAAATTGAAACAAAATTAAACGAAACTGGAAGAAACAACTGGCAGAGTGAGCTGCACTCTCAAAAAAGGGTAAAAATTAGTACCTTTGCTTGTCACTGGGACTGTACCCTTGTATTTGAGGTACAGAAATGGACTCTGGGGAACATCCCAAAGGTAAAAACAGCATTAATGTACCATCAATGGCACAGTTCCTCAGAATGTTCCTCAGAATCCATTTCTGTACCTTAAAACGTACAGTTACCTACAGCTAAGGGTACAAATAGCAGACCCTTCAGGGTACAGCCACAGTGACAAGCAATGGTACAAATTTTTGCTGTTTGTTCTTAGAGTGTGTTGAGGCTGCTGCAGTGGGTACCGGCTGGGGCTTGTGAGTGTGTCTGGGCCATCAGAGCGCATCGAGACGGCCTACTCACAGGAGATGAGCTGGAAAACGCAGGCAAGTATGAACTTCTGCCCCTTTCTGAGCAGGAAAAGTTGAGCCACATACACAAAAAGGCCCAGGATGGAGAACAAACAGGCCAGCACTGTGGTGGCCTGCACGACCTGGAGTGGCTCTGGGGAGGGAAATGGTGGGGGGGGGTTCAGAAGCAAATGAATGATGTGATTGCAGCAACACGGCAGCAGTACAAAAATAGTACCACACAGCGGTGCAAATAACTGACGTATGTGAGCAAGGAAGTATGTACAAAAGTGCCCCCCCCCCCACAAAAAAAATATTCAGCGGACAAGTACTTTTAAACTACTTACATCTGCACATACAAGTAATTATTGTGACTATCAATCATTATCAAAAGAAATGAGATATGGCATTAATATTACTTAACAATGACTAAGGGAACGGCACTCCATTAGCATAAAAACAGGGCGAATAGTGGTCCTCTGTTTTGTGTGTAGAGTAATGTGGGACATACCGTCAGGGTAACTGCCAGGGAGGTCACTGTAGGTCCAGCCGCTGCTCGCCACTTTCCACGTTCCCCACACATCTGTTGCCATCGTGTTTGTATACCACCACGCCTGAGAGAGACGGCAGGTTTCACTTGGTCAACATACAGACACCACAAAAAATAACGTGAATAGATCTCCAAATGCCGGAAGTGTAGCCAGATGAAGCATAAGTCAAATACATCCATCTGACTTCTTCCGAGTGTGAAAACAAATCTCAAGAACGTGACTAAAATGCTTCATCAGAACCTGAAAATTATTATGGCCTCATTGTTAACCGTACCAGCCAAAATACATAGAAACAAATATTTTATAGATCCCCTGAAGTCTAAATGTGAGGGTGTGATTGAACAAAGCAGCAGATTGTCTAGTCTAACGCCAACTGCGAAGTGTTAACAGGTGGGGGCAGAAAAGTCAACAGCTGAGGACAGGAAGGGCAGTCCTGGTGGGGGAGGGACTCGGAGTCACACTCACGTTTTTGATGGTGGCGACGAGAAGCAGGATCACAGTGGTGACGTGAAGGGTGAAGATGCTGGCCACGTGAATCCACATGGTATCTGAAAGAGAGGCGCTGAAGATACATTATGCAGCTGCTGGATGCCATTTGCAGTAATTGGCCACACTGTCAACTCTTATGATGGTAAAAGTTACTATAGAAAGTTCTCAGAAGTCTTGAGATGCATGTTAGATGCCTAAAACATGATAAAGTGTTGCACAGTGTATGAATTCAAATTAGTTATTACCTTAAACTAAATGCATATAGGCTATATAAAATATGGTACGTGTGATTCTCTCCAGCAGCAGAAATTTGTCAGTGAGCAGCATGGTGTCATGTTTAGAATAATTTAAACTACCAGCCTTGCGGTTTCCATACAACCCTCACCAAATGTCCCCATTGTAATGTAAACGAAAATATTAGAACTAAAAAATGCAGATACAGTTACATATTGAATCATCGTGATAAAGAATACTGTATCCTTAAGATTTTATTTTCCGAGTGCCAAAAATCTTACTATACGAGTACGACACTCATGACCAATATTAAAACCGAAATATCCAGAAAAGAAAAAAAGTCCAATCTAAAACCCATGTCTATCTCACGAAATGGGAAAGACAGACTTCATTATCGATCTTCCAAAACTTTTGGGAGTGTCCCATGAAATCAACAAAGTCTATAGACCTCCAAATCTGGCCACATTTGGTTAATATATTTAAATCAGAAAATTAATTAACCAGCAAATTTTAGCAACACGGTTCGGATATTTAACTGAAAGCCAAGTGGAGTACCAAAAATTTTACTGGTATTAGTAAACTGCAAATACAGGATTACCTACCTGTTACGGTCCGTTTCCAGAGACTGAATTCGCGCTTCCAAGGAAGTATTGCCGTTTAGAAATGAAAGCAAATCGAATTATGTAGTCAATACAGATTTAACTTTTAAGTATATTTTACTCGTATATTTTACTTACTTTACTTGTAATATATCTTTCGCTTAAATGTAAAACAGTTTCAGATTAACTCGATTAAATTAAACGATATATATGTTCAAAGTAGGCTACTAAGTTATACTGGATCTTGTGTCCAATCTGAATGCACTGAATAGATTTTAAAATGGGTGTGCAAGGCAGTCGATTTATTTATTGACGCCCTCTTCGTCGTTTCTAAATTTCAGATACAATATTTCGATCCCGTATGCTACACAAATTCCCATAAACACAGAGACCCCACCCCGCCTTCTGTCCTCCCCGCCCTCTTCATCCACCCCTCTGCTGTCTCTCATTTCCCAGTTGGCCATGCACAACTACTTTCCTTTTTATGTCCCAGCTCTTGTTTATGGTTGTCCACATTGAACAATACAATAAAGTGAAAATGCTTCTTTTTTCTGAGGACATATGCTTGAACTTAACTTGACAATGCATTTCTGTGATTGATTTTTTATCGTATAATTATTGCTTTGTATGCTGGCTATAGATTCCGGAACAGGAATTTGCGCTGCATGTCATACTTTAAGCGGTATTTTAAAGCTTGCCCTGCCCCCAGTGTCACAGCAGTCTGGGCACAGAGTTCATGCACTTCATTTTGGTTTGCCCCACCGCACTGGCACGCCTCCCCACGCAGGCACAAAGCAGACCTTTTTTGAATAGCACAACCCTCCGCTGCATAAAGCTGGGGCCCCCACACCCTCAACCCGCTGGTCAACCAAGCTAAAAAAAAAAAAAAAAAAAAACACCCGCGCGCACACAGTCATTCCTTCAAGCTGAGAAAAGCTTTTTGAACCATGTGCAAGATGTTATAATACATGAATCCCGCACATAAAAAATTCACCTTTTTAAGGGAGAAAGCAAAAAAGACTGTGCAAAAGAATTTCCGTAGATCTGTCTGTAGTCCACAGACAGGCTCATATTTTTTATTTCTTGTAAACACGTGCAAGGGCTTTAAAAATGCACGTGCGTTCCACATTAGTTAGCACAGTGGCATATATAGTATTGTTTTACACTTTGTTTTCTAGAGGTTTCCAAAGTATATATGGCGTCATGTTCCGTAAATTCTCAACGTAAATGGAAATGATACCATAATTTTTCAACGTGGGTAGTCTTTTTTTTTCATACATTGTACTTATGTAAACATTTTTTCAACCGTTTTCACCGGTATTAGTGTTAGCTGACACGTTTCCCCTTTAACTCTCCCTCACCGCCCCCTCGCCACGCTTCCTTTCGCGCCGGTTCCCCTTCTCCTCTCAATGAAATCCAGACACTCATACCTTGTTCCAAAGATTCAGAGTGAAAACAATCCCTCTGCGTAACCAGGCAACCATTTTCCGTCACCAGATGGCCACGCCCCCTCTAACTGTTCTGGCCTTCCAGTACAGTGGCTGTGTGCGACCCAGTCAGCCCGCTAGATGAGGACCTTAAATCGTTTAACTTTTGTTATTTTTGTTTGTCTTGCATTCTTATGTTGAGGCCTCAAACCCTCAAAACTTAAATTCCATTTTAAATTGTACTTAAAGCAACATAGGAGACTGAGCGGTGATAAACCCAACACAATAAACTGGAAATTGCCTTTATTTGCTATTTTTGACCGTCTCTCGTAGCCATTTTTAAGGGTCGGGTTTTCCTGAACTGCATCTTTCACAAAATATGGTGAAAGGAGTGAGAGGGGGCTGGGTTGGTAACAAGAGCCTTTTTCGTCACCCCCCCCCCCCCCCCCGAGCAAGGCCAGATGTTAAACAGATGTGGAGGACAAAACTACCCCACTTATCAAGCTAACAAGGTTGTTTCTGTTAACAACTTTCGGCGCAACAAAACAGTCACATTTGCAGTATGATTTTTTTCTCCTATTATAACGGCTTTAGCCGAGTCTTTTTAAGGAGTTCTCTATTTGTTGTTAAGATACATGTATTTCTATCCAGCTGAAGAAAACAGAATGGTTGGAGTACTTGGCAGCACATTCCAGAAACACTGAAACAAAGAACTGAATTGTTTTGTATTTTATATTTATTATACAGCCCCTATGTGTATAGTTCATCAAATACAATTTCCAAATTCGGCAACTTTAAGTGGGCGTTAATTAATACACGAACAGCCGGCCGATGACTGTAATGAAATGAAATGAAAAGTTTTAACAAAAGCAGTTTCTGAAACATATTTTGAACTCTATTAGCATGCAATCTATCGGTTAGCCGTAACTAATCGGAAGTAATGGTTATTTCCAAGAATTTGTCAACGTTCAACTTAATTAGGCAGCCACCAGAGTTAATTCTATATTTCCGTTAATAAATGATATAAAGCTTTAGCGTGATCGTTGATTTTTAACAATTTGATTACATTCACACCGTGGAGATGACAGACTGCAGGGGAAACTGCACTATGAACCTGATTCACAAACACACCCCAAATTGGAGCGGCTCTGGAAACGCGTGAAAACGCGAAGCAGCTGCGGCTCGGATTGGCTGCCCTCCCCGCCGGGAGTCCGCTTTATGTCGGCAAGCATATAGGCGTCCCTTCGGTACTTCGCACCCACTGAATTTTGTTCCTTTGGCTCGGCGAAGCGTGATTGTGAATGATCGAGCGTCTGTGTAAAAATTCTAACTTGTCATGTCTTGGGAGGACAAGCGGATCGGTGTATTAACATGTGCTTTAATTGCAATTGTCTGCATTGTAAATACGTGTCGCGGTTCAAACGAAAGCTTGGCGACATCGAGTGCCTTCGCACTACGTAGACAATACCGTGTCAGCACCAGCATAAAGCGTAATCGTGGTGGTGGGAATACCGTAACGGGTGTGACTTTTGGAAAGCTGGCGTTTTCACGCGATTTTAAATCGATGCATGGTGGACGCCGCCGTGGCGTCTTTCTGAAATGGACCAAATTGATCCACAAAGAGTACGAGCACCAAGAGACCTCGCAGGCCAGTACATTTGTTAACCGCCCCGGTAGGATTTTATTTCTTTTGTCTCTTTTTCCCTTATTCGATCAGAACGCAATACCATGTAAAGGATTTCTCACAGGCACATACAAAAACGAAATATCAGTTTTATTCGTCTATTTGTATTTGGACGTCATTTAAACCAAAATGACTGTTGCACTACAGGATTTGCGATCTCAAGTGGAGTACTTTTCTTTTCTAAAGGATTGTTCTCTCTCGCGTTCCTCATGGCTCTCAAACAGGCCTGCGTTTCGGCAACAAGCCGCGGTTTTCCCGCCCAGTTGGGCTCTTGTGAAAAATACAGTTGTGGGTAAATATTAGAAGGTTGCGGGTTTTTGGGCTGCTTCATCATGTTGCACGGCAGCAGACTGTAAGGAGAAAAAGATATTAATCATTATGAATGCAAGAGGCGATCCTAATCCTGAGTAATACTCAATCGCTAGCCACCGAAAGTCAGAGACCGACGCGCACAGAAAGCAAGGATCGCCACCTCTCATCCCTCTGGTGTGACATTCAAGCTTGCAGACGCGCGCAAATCTTACGGCAAAAATGTATATTATTCCACTACAAACCTGAAATTAGTTGCACCAGAAGCATTACCTACATGTAAATGCTTGTGTTTGTGAGTGCACAGTTGTCTCGAATCGAAACTCTCACTCCTGCCGTCTGACCAAAGTTGGCAAACCTGGGAGAATGCGTCCGTCTGTGACGTCATTGTGCGTAACCGTGGTTTTAAAATGTTGAATATTTGAATGTGATCAGCATGCAAAATACTGGTTTCTTTGCGACGCAGCACACTGGAATTTCAAATATTGGGTTTTTTTTTTTGCTGGACCTGGCAATACTGGCAACATGTCAGAAAGCCCCTTATGATGATGGGTATAAGACTAGCTCTCTAGTAAACTTAAGTGAAGGTTTATTTTTATCCTGGGTGTCCCTTGAAAGGAATTATCCGTTACTTGGTTATGATATGCTTGGAGTAAGTTGTTGGGTGTATAGCCTTTATCAGTTTCTGCCTAATTTTAACAGGGCTGCGGAACCGCAGGCAGGTTACAGGAATGGTCTTTGGCCCGTACCCTGGATCTGGCGATACAGCTGCCAGAGAATGGAGTCCAATGAGGCCAGTTGTACAGTGCAAAAGCAATTTGATGGTGCTCACTGCACCGGGCCAAGCATACAAACATCTACTAATAGACAGAGGTACTAGCATTGAAGAATGCATAAAAGAATACTAGCTTAATGGATATTTGCCATTTTCTGGTATCTTAATGAGTCCCTTTTGCATTGTTTCAGGAAATGCCCCTCCTCTGCCCTTTTCCCATCTGCCGTCTAGCTGTGGTTACTCTGTGAAGGTGACATGGAGGGATGTGATCTTGATTACACCATATGACGGTTGCTATGTCATTCGTCAGGTACAGTTCCCCATATGGCTTCTAGTGCTGCTGCATGTATTGTAATATGAGGTGCTTTCCCACTATAGGAACCTTTTTCAGGGACCAGAAACTTTTGTCATGTTCCCACCGTAGGAACTGAACCCAATTGTAGGTCTTAGCAAGTAGTTCCTGAATTTATTTTTTTTGCCCCTACTCCAGAGTACGTATTCTGCACTCGATCAAGAACTAGTGGGCGGGGCTTATGGTGATAAACTTTGTTGATTGGTTGACCACAAGTCACACTTGGAAGTTGCGTGAAGTATGGGGCAAAGAGTGACGTAGCAAAATTATTTTTGTCTTTATTACTTTAAATGCATTAATGAATGCCTTTTTTGCGTGAGTCTCCATATTTCTGTATCGGGAAAATTCAATCAATAACGGATATACCCATGTCTAAAATCACCGGTGCAGGATGTGAAACTTGCCTGTTCTTTTTCACGGAATAACACTATACCGTCTTTTTATTCTGTGTAAAACAAAATATTGATTAGCTACCCCAATTTGGTGGTAAATTTTATAAACATGTCGTGCCGTATAAATAAACTGCTGTCGCATTTTGAACCGATGCAAAGTTTGAATATGAAGTTTAACGTACGAGCTTTTTGTGTCTCCCATGCTAATTTAGCATAAAGGTCATAATTCCTGTTATGCGGTGGGAAAGCTACACACGCAAGCGACCAGGAACTACAAAAGTTTGCGGTCAAGTCGACCCAGGAAATAGTAACCAGAAACTAGGCTCCTGAACTTTGGCGGGAAAGCATAATTGTCTTCATTGTTGTCTTGACCCTGGTTTTCTGTGACGGTGATTGTGTACTGACTTGTATACTGTTAGCTCCTCATCAATCTTGATCTTTCAGAATGGCACTTATGTTCTGCCGTTGCTTTGGTGGGGGACTCCTGTCAAGATTGTCTGCCCTGATGTCTTGCCCCCTCCACGTGTCCATCTTTCTGTCCGTTGCTGGCTTTTTGGCATGTCCCTGCATATAAAGGCACAGAAACATGAAATTAACAAACTTGGGATCAAATGTAAGTTCTAGTTGAGGTCAAGGGGGAAATAGTTCTTTCACAGACCATCTAACCTAATGTCTTTTGTTCTGCACACTGAGAACTTTGTCCTTGGTTCAGTGAAAGGCGGCTGGGTGCCTTCTGTGTCTGTAAAGTGTGCGTACCGTGCAGATGGTCAGTCTGGAGAGGTGGTCCTCTATCTCCCCTATGCCATCTGTGACATACCTCTTCAGGTAAGCAGAAGCTTCGGTAAGTGTAAAATCTAAGATGTATGAATCTGGAGGTGAAACTTGGTAACTTAAGGCATGGTAGGTTTAATTTAAGCAGTAAACTGGCATCACATCTGTAAAAAGCTGTTGACCAGGATGTGTGTTATACTGGATTGACTTAAGTGTGTAGTTGTATTCCTTAAATATTTAACGTTTGTCTGCCTACAAACCCTCTTCTCTCTCCCTCTCCCTTCTAAGGATGGGTCACACACCCTCTCTGTGTTTTCAGGAGGAGAACACGCATATTCTTGTGCAGCGCTCCCTTTACCCCAAACCTTTCAATTCCCTCACTTAAGGCCAGATTACCTGTCTTACTACAATCCTCTTCAGCCCCCACCTCCTGCTCCCAACCCCCTTACTGCTCCACTTGTCAGAGATCCTTCTTTTTACCCCATGATACCTGGCCCCTTTCCCCCTGTCAAGCCTCCTACTCCTCCTTCACTTGACATTCCCACTATGGTAACGTCTCGCTATAACTACTATCCCATAATTCCCTTCCTGAGCTCAGGTTCCTTTCCTGGTCCTCCCCTGCCCTCTATTGACTATCCTCCCTACAATCGTATGGTACCCCTGTTTCTTCCATACCCTCCGCCCCCTACTCCTACACCAGGTAGCCTCACATACACAACCTCCGGCTATAAGCCTCCTGTTTCCACCACTTTCATGCCAATCTGGGCTCTTACTGACCCAGTCCGTCCTGTGGTCAGTACCCCCGAAGGGCCCATCTGGCCCCAGTTACCGGTGCCATACCCTGTAGAATGGCCTCCCTCCACTTGGACCACTCCTCCTCTATCAGTGACCACATGGGTCCCTGAGTCTCCTGCAAGTCCACCCCCTGGTCCTCTGCCAGTCTCTGCGGGTGTCCCTACAACCCCCCCTCAGCTCCAGCCCGCTCTGATATGTAAGACCAACTCGATGACCATCTTGCTGCCCTCTGCCCGGCCCGAATCGGTCAAGGTCTTAGGTGAGCAGTCTTGCTGAGTAGTGATCAAGGGACTCATCGGCCTGTTGCCTTTTGTCAGGCATGATTCACGATGATGCTTCATGGTGTCACTTGAATGACAGATTAATTTTGTGGGAGTGGTGTGTGTTTTTCCCCTCTTTTCTTTAGAAGGAACCGGCTGATGGCACTGACTTTGGTTGAGGGAAGTCAGTTTTAAACACTAAATGTGAAGCATGCATCTGCTGTTCTAGGCCGAGAGAATGTTTGGATACCATTAAAAAATGCCCCAGCGACCTGCTTTTACAGGATCCGGGCCACTGGCACCCACGGGCTGAGGGTCTCCTCCCCTCTTCCTGCTTGTCACACGCGTAATCAGGGCCGGGGGGGGGGGGGGGGGGGGGGGGGGGGGGGGGGGGGGGGGGGGGGGGGGGGG
>JAODLD010000101.1:7264348-7275824 GCA_026781065.1 Mormyrops boulengeri
AGGGCTGGATGATGTGTAATATCAATGACATCACGTTATGCACATCCAATTCTTCATATTGATAGTCAGCAGGGCAGCGGGTAGCCCCCCCCCTCCCCCCGGGGGCATAATCTAAGCACACAGGATGCAAGCCGTGTTTGCAGGTGTGTGTGGAGCTACCGTGAGGCGTGTGTGGGAGGGGGCGTGTGGTACATGGATAAGTGTGTCTCAGCCGATCTTAAGGAGTCTGTTTCCTATCACGCTCTTGCCACCCCCCATCAAACTAAACCTCGGTTGGCTGTGCAGTAGACAGTGCACTGGGGTGTTTACACACTTTTAGTGGTGCAGTGGCAGTCCAAGCCGCCCTCTCAGTGGATCAGTGTTTCAGAGCCTCAATAATAGATGCCGCCTTCGTGAATAATTCACGCACGACCGATTGAACTCTGCTTGCTGTCGCCAAGATGTGGGGGTCTGGGGGGGGGAGCTTTGACTTGGCCGTTTTTCTCCAGGTGGTGTCCGCACCCCATGTGGGAGGGTATCCTGTGTCCGCTGCTCTCTCCCGCCAGCCGGCTGACGAGCGTTCCTCTTCGTTCTGCCTCTTTCAGGGCTCCCAAGATGCAACAGGAGGTCAAGAGGGACTGGTAGCTCCGCCCTTCTCAGCCTTCCCACCCCCACCGCCGCCCCCACCCCCTCAGAACGGCCTGGGATTGGAGTTCGGCGGTGGCCTCTTCGGCGCCGGGGGACAGAGGCCGGTGGAGGGCGGAACTGGAGTTGCTGGTCCCACTGGCACCAATAACGGCTTGAGTGCTGTGGTGGGTGACCTACTCCGCCTCTGACCATGTGTTTGCCTGGGGCTGATCGAAGGGGGGGCCATGGTCACCTGAAATCTAAATAATAAAAAGCAACTGTGGATTATTTTGTTTTCCTAGTGGAACCATAGGAGAGACACATTTTCTGCTTTTAATCTTTATTCGCGGGTTCATTTGCGAAGATATGCTTGTTAAGTTCATCATGGCAGTAAGAATGTGCAGTGAAATGTCTCTTTTAGGATTTCACCTTCTTTGAGTTTTATTTTTATTAATGATTATAACCCCCCATGACGTGGAAACTCCACTAACTACCTGTTGGAAGTGAAATAAATGTTCTGTTAACAACGTTTATTTCTAGATTAGCAGTTGCACTGCAGATACTTATGTGAGCTTCTCAAACAAGTTGGTTGCTTATTCCCTTTTTTGTTCCATCCCTCCCCCACAAATACGACTTTTCTGCTGGCACCGCTGATAACCAACCCACTGATCATGTCCTCCCTGCTGTGGTGTCTGCTGCAGACGGATGGCACCGGCCAGGTCGAGGCAGGCGGTCAGTGCGGCGTGCGGCCTGGGGGCGGGGCAGCGGGAGGAGCCTCTGGGGGCGAGGGGTCAGAAGCCAAAGGCACGCCCAAGCGCCTCCACGTCTCAAACATCCCCTTCCGCTTCCGGGACCCCGACCTCAGGCAGATGTTTGGGGTGAGAGTCAGCACTCGCCCTCCCCCGTAGCTGTCATTGCTGGGGCATCCCAGAGGGTGGGGGACTTGGAACAGATGTAGCCCAGCTGTCATCTTTTTTTCTTTTTTTTTTGGGAGAGGGTTAAAAAATGGAAGCTTTTGGCAAAGATATTCTTTACAAATGAGCATTTATCAGTATTGATATCTGCAGTAAATTGATCAATGATGAACGATTAACTAAGATACTTTGTGTTCTGAAAGACAAAACATACAATGTAACTAACATTCTTGACATTATATTTCTTCAGAAGAGTTATAAAAGGAATTCTCTGTTTTAACAAAAGTCCTTTTTTTTAGCAATTTGGAAAAATCCTCGATGTGGAAATCATCTTTAACGAGAGAGGTTCGAAGGTAAGTGAGCCGCTGTCGGCTTGTGACGCGTACGGGCACAGCGCCCCCTATCGCACACCCGCAGCCGTCCCAAGACCTTGACACTTGTCTGCGGTTTATCTGAGCTGCGAGGACGGCTTGATGATGCGACGGGCCGCGAGCTGGGTGCTGAGTCAGCACATCTGCATGGCTTCTTTTTCAATACGAAGGCGTCTGCATATCACATTGTGTGTGGTCTGTAGCGGTGTGTGTGTGGTCCTCCTAAAATGGCACCAACAAATTAATAGACTGATCAAAACCACGATGACCACTAGAAATGCTGGACAGAGAGGACGCCTGCATGCTCAACCCCGGCCTATAGGGGGCCTCGGTGTCACTTTTTAACTCTGTATTTTTAAACTGTCACTTTGAACAGTGAGCTAAAGACAGCTGGGAACATGGGTCCTGCTAGAGTTTTTGGGCCCATTGAAAGCATATCGGGCCCCCAAGCCAGACCAATCCATTTATGTCCCAAATCTATCAGGGCCTATCTTATTCTGCTCCCCCGGCTGCAGTGGCCCCAAGTTGTGTGGCTTAGTATTTTTAGGGATTGCACCTCCTGCCATGGGTCTCCTCTCTTCCTTGGAATACTGTAGTGTTCTCCTCATGCCCTGCTCTCCCCTCTAACCCGGTACCTAAATTCCCTTCCTGCCTCCCCTCCACCCCCCAGGGGTTTGGCTTTGTGACATTCGAGTCCAGTGCCGACGCAGAGAAGGCCCGCGAAAAGCTGCACGGGACGCTGGTGGAGGGTCGCAAGATCGAGGTAATTTTCCCGAATGTCACCACAGTGTAGCTCTCTCACTCTGGACATGTTTACCAGTTTTAACTCTGATGTCATGCTGGAATCGCTACACGTGATCCGTACGCCGCTTTTCTATTTTGTCCGAGCGTGTCAGTCCTGCTTAACCGTGGGAATGGCACCAGAGCATGCTGGGATGGACCCCCCCCCTCACCACTGTCACCACCACCACCCTCCCCGATTTAATTTTGCTATGGATATCAGCATCGGGTTCTAAGCATGCTAGGAAGTGTGTCAATGTGGAGGGCATGGCTGAATGGACAGGGAAATCTTCAGCGTGTCAGTGCTGGAAAACTGAAGGGAATTGGCTTGCTGCAGGAAATGCGACGTGCATGCTTTACTGGAGTCCGTCCTTACTGTGCAATTCAACAGACCCCCTCCCCACCTTAATACCCCTCTGGTTTCAGCTGTTACTTTTGAGCTGGAGGTGTCATGATTCACAGTTCCTTAGTGCAATCAAGGGTCTGTTATCTTCCCCCTCTGCTGCAGTGACGCATGTTTTAATGCTCTTATAGACATGCTGTGGTTTGTCTGCCTCTGGCTATTACTGCTGCAGTCCTGCCACAGAAATGCCAATCGTGCATGGGGTTTTTGAGAATGGTTAGGCTGCGTTTTATTGGTATTTTTCAGTCTTGTTATATTGGCATGGATCTGGTTTTCTTTTCTTTTCTCTTTTTTTTTTTTGTCTGTCTAATTTCCTTACTGCTTTTAAGTAATCCTCTCGAGTTCACTGGGTCCTGACCCCTCCAGTTCTGCCAGAAATGCTCTCTCTATCGATTCATGGGGTGGAATGGACGAGGTGTGAGGGGCCATCCTTTTGGCCCGCCAGCCGAATTGCAGGGAATGTTCCAGATTGCGGCCATTTGCGCAGAGGAAAGACGTCAAAGCCTTTTCTTCCCCTCCACCAGTAGCTGCTTTATTGTCAGCACTGTTAGTCAATACTAGGGTCTGAGGGGAATACCCACGATCCCCATGATTCCTTTTTGCTTTTGTGGATCTAGTAAAAGCGTCTTGTATGAAATTCAAGAGATCGATAGAAACACAAACGTGGCATATTTATCAACCTGCTTTTTTTTCCACGGAATTTTGCGCATTTTACCTGCACTGTGTCACACTTGGTGTGCTGTACAGTGCTAGGAGGGCATGAGTCAAAGGTTTCCATAGCTGTACCATCACTGCATAGATTAATGCACCTTATCTGCAGTATGCCTATTAGTTAAGTAAATAGAATTTGAGATATATTATATATTATAATAGGCTTCAACTTGAAGCTTTTCCTCTATTTTTGCCATCTGCAAAGTTGCATCTCAAGTCCTGCCTCCCCGACCTAATTTTGAAAAATTTCGGCTTATGAAATAGATTCAGTGCACACTTTTGTCGGAAGTGCAAACTTTTTTTTTCCACCAGTGTGACTCCACGGATTTCCATGGCAACAGCTCCCGTGTGCAGGAAATCCCGCGATCTGCGATGCATCGAGTGGAAACGCAGAAACCGACAGCTCAGTTGTCAGGCTTCTCGCCGCATGTTTAGGTGACTCTCCGCACGTAGGTGATCTCCACATCTTGGGAAATGTCAGGACACGGTTGACCTAAACTACCTTCGGGGGGGGAAAAAAAAACGTCAAGAGTTTGAATTCCTTGTTCCAATCTCGTCCTAAAGTAACTGTGTTCTAGTCCTTTCACTTGGATGAAATCTGTAATAAGGGTCCCAGCTGAGTCATTCTTGCCCCTTTTTTTCTGTGTCATGTATGCATGGGAAGCTTACTATCGTACAGGTGGCTGTTAGATTGTTTTGTTTGGTCGACATGCATGTTCAGGAATTTACCTTGAGTCGACGTGGGAGACTTTGCAGGGTCGGTGCTTATAAACGGATACACGCCCCCCCCCCGCTCTGCGTCTCTCTGACCATGCTGTGTGTCCTTGACTGGTCGCTTTACGCATTGCATGGCATTGTGCCTTTTTTATTTGGGGGTCCGATAATGTTTGACCGCTGCCTTCACTATATTCCGCTCTGTTTCACTATCCCACCCCCCGATTTCTGCATCTTCTGTGTCCTCCTCAAATAACTGTCAGGTAGTTTTATTTGTAACTGTCTGTTGGTTGATTATTTCTGTTTGTTCATGTGTTAGACGCAGCGATGTGCTGGTGTGCGGCCGCGCTGTATTTTTGAACATGCATGGACTCTTAGGGTTTTGTACAGATCTGTAGCCAGTGACCCGTTGTGTTCCATTTAAGCTCGCTCGTCTGTCCGCTGAAAACTCCGCGCTTTGAAGAAATCCCCACATCCCTTACGCTTTCAAACGGAACTGATAAAATGTACCAATGTAAGTGGACGAATCTGTTTTGTGAGCTCTCTTTTTAAGTGTCTGTGTTAGTGGTTGCCCCCCCCCCCATCCCATCTGTTGCCGTGCTGTGTGTGTCGACCCCTTCTGCCTGGCTGCCATCGCCCCCTTTGGTCTGTGTTTATCGGGATGGGATCAAGCCTTCGCACCGGTTTTTTAATTGAGTTATTTATTTCTTTTTCTTTGTGGTTTGGTTTTTTTTATATAGGGGAAATGTGTTTGCGTACCGGCACGTCGAATGAGCGCATCGCTGCAGCATGGCGTTCAGACCAGATAGCAGCGCAGATTAAACCCGCCACCTCACTATTATTACACGTGGGAGAACGTATATAAACTAATGCCGACTTGACTGTGGAGCTTTGTCTTTTTATTGGTTTATTCTATCTATAATTCAGCTTGGCTAATTATGCCGACATTCTTTTGGTGGTGATGGGGGCTCTCAGCCATCCTAATATACTGTCATTTATGATTCATAAATAAAAACACGATCATGCCTAATTTTTTGACAGCGGAGCTTAATGTTCGCCCGAACCGAAATTGCGAATCCACGTATTTCAATAGTAAATGGATGACATCGGCATCGTTTCGCATGACGCTCTTTTATGGCCGGAGTCAGAGCTGTTCCTCGGGTTAGGGTTGGCCGCTGAAATGGTCACTCTTTCTTTCGACTTGGGTCTTGCATGCATGGTTTTTGCAAGCTGGTTTGAGTGCATGCGCATACAAGGGAGGAAGACCAAAATAGCGACAGTGATCTCAAACCCTTTGTTATCTTTGCTTCTGTGCGATTTCCATGGGCTTTCCCCGCTGTATGGACAGTATTGTCCCCGTCTCCTGTTACATGGTCCACCTTCATGCCCTGTTAGTGTCCCCCGGAACTTCCTGTACTTCTCCTGTTGGCTGTCTGCTTTTGTTTCTGTCATTACCTGTATTTCACTGCACTGAATAATATCAACATAATATAGACAAATGCGCAATTTATTGATTGAAATTTAAGTAATGAATTAACTGTACGGATGGATGTTGCCATCTGGTGTTGTCAAGGGGCATTGCATTTTAATAGTGATGGCGTTTTGCATACAGTTTATTCAATGTGTAGATGAGTTTATTGTTAGGAAATTACATTTGTAGAATTCTTTGATGTAAAATAACATGGGAACCTTTATTTTGCAAAAATGTTTCAGTACTTAACTGGTTGTAAGGCCAAAGAGATTTTTGATGAACACATTACATTTGATCTGGCATTACTACCATACAAGGTACAATAGTGTTATAATTGTGTTATTAATAGTATTGATTTATATATTTAAGGCACTTTTAGTCTCTAACTCTTTTAATACAAGCTATATATGAGTCTGTCTTATAATTTTCTAATTAAATAATTAATATTATGCTAATGTAACCTTGCAGTGTAATTATGTAAAACTGTACAGACTGTGTTGTACTCTTGAAGACTTGGCCTCACACCTTTTATGATTAATGAATCTATCATATCTCTGTCAGGTTTTATAATATTTGTCCCAAGTGACCAACCTTAAAACTGGTGAAAAATTTCTCCCCTCATTACGAGTTATAGATTTTTAAAATTAATAATATTTCTCTCCCCTGTCTTTCTTCTGCTGTCTCTCTGTTTCTGTGTAAGCTACTAGAGTTGACGTGATAAACCCTCCCTATCTGGTTGGTTTGTGTTTGTGTATCTGTGTCGATTGTCGGTCCACGTGCCGCCCCTGTGTCTTTCCTATCTGTGATGTTCTGCGTGTGTGATGAGAGTTGACAGGCTAAGCTGCCCATATCCTTTTCCCAGTCTCTGTTTCTGCCGTCTTTCCCCTCGTTTGTTTCTCTCTTCTTTCCCTTGTGTTCTTCTCATTCCTAGGCAATTCGGACCGAATACATCGTATCCAGTTTGTGTACCAGTTCCAAGATCCCAACCTTTTTCCAAAATTGATTTTAATTTTAAAATTTGCAATTTTCCTCGTCCCCATTTCTGTTTTCTGTGGTAGTAGTTCTATTCATTTGTTTAGATGTTTGTTTTTACTATTTTGTGTTATTTTTTTTTTTCTGTTTCCCTGACGACGTCTGTGTGTTGTTGTCAGTTTCCACGGTAACCGCTCACGTATCCTCTGGCTGTTTCCTCAGCATGGGTAAGTTGTGTATACATGGCGCCATCACTGCCTGACCCCCCCCACTTGCCTAAAAATGTAGCAAAATGCATTAAAAGAGAAAAATGCATCTTGATGAAAACAGTCCATAGTAGTCAGGAGTAGATGACTGTTGCAATGTTTGATCAACAGTAATGAGACCTTTAAAACGACTAGACAAGCCATGACTCCATCTTACCTTCCAGTCCCTATGGGTAACTTTGCCAGAGTGTCTTATTAATAAAAAAATAGCGGTCCACAGAATAGGGCTGCATTCTGTATGTCCCATGGTGTCACTTTGCATTGTACACTGGAGTGCAGGGTCCTCCTGACCTGTATGCACGCATTTGGCAGAACGGAAGGTGCCGGAAACATGGCTGGGTGTGATTACTGACACCTCAAGCTCACATGGCGCCTTTTAGGGTCTCCTAAGTGTGATGATAATCGTGGGATGGTTAACAGATCTAAAAAGCATGGCCTGTAGGATGGACCAGGGACATTTGGAAGGGAGTGGAAAGGTGAGCTCAGAAAATCAGGATCAGGATTACTTTATTAATCCACGTGGGGAAATTCTTTCACATTACAAAACACTCCTGAAATGTACAAATCGTGGGCTTTGCTCACCAAATTGACCGAACTGCAAACCCCGAGTTGGGGTTGTTGCTCCTGGTGTCTCTCCCTCAGTGAGCAAAGGCTTTGACCTTGATCGAGTCGAGGGGGTGGCTCCGTTGGGACTTGTCATTCACCCCATGACATTCACCCCCTCCCTGCCTGTCACACAGATGTTTGATATCAGGCCACTATTTAGTTAAATAATCTGTCTGCTTCAGTCAGAAAATGATTAGTTCCATAAAAGATCATTGTTTGATATTCGGGGAGGTGACACGACTTAATAATTTAAATACAGAGGTCTGTGTATTTGGGGGGGGTGGTGGTGGTGAATAAATCCAAATTAAATATTGGGGGTACACCCCACCCCCCACTTTTTCCGATTTCCCTTCCCGTATTTATTTATTTTTTTATTAGCCAGGAGACAAACCGTGCTTTGTTTCGAAGCTCTTCCTATATCCCTCTTTTGTCCTGTTTGTGCTCCTTGGTTTGGTTTTGGGATATGAATAGTCTGTCTCATTATTACCGGCTGCCATTGTTTTCTTCTTGTCGCATTTATTTTGGGGTGCCTCTCTCTCTCTCTCCATCTTCCCTCTCTTTTCGGCGCTTTGAAACGTCTTTCATCCGAGAGCCATTACTAATTTGAATAAACTTTCTTTTTTTTTTTTTTTGGTGTGCACCTTAAGAGAGACCCGATCTGTTCGGTGCTTGTCTGAATGAGAACACGTCCTCCATGTAATTTCTGTGCCTGGTGTGGAGAATGTGGGCCTTGTCAGTCTTCTCCCCTGCATCCGCACCACACACACACACACACACACTTGCGCATTTGCGCACCCTGTTCCTTTCTGTGTATTTTCAACTTCTCACCCCGCTGCACCTGCTGCTTGCTGATTGGCTGATCTCCGGCCCGTTACTCTCGCTCAGCTGTGTGACATGCCTGTTTGCATTATTTGCTGATGATTGGTTTTTTTTGGTATGCTAAACAGATGGGTCTCCCCTTCTCTCTCCCCGTGTCCTGACCCCCCTTACAGGCAGCAGCTGGTTGTATTATATGATCTCTACTGCTCTGTCCAGAACTTTTCATAGGTTGTTTTAACCTGTGAATAACTGGTTATGTTTGAAGGTCCTTTCCTTTCCGTCTACCTCCCGCATGCCTGGTTTCTAACGGGAACTGCTCTGTGCGTTTATGCCTTTATGACTCCCGCTTTGATTTTTTGGTGCCTGTGGTGATTATGCTTTTGTATGAAAAGATGCGAATGAATGAAAGGTCGGATTTGTTTTATGCAGTGTAATGCCACGCCTGATCCGGCTTCAGCACATGTAAATTCAGTAACTCTGAATTGCAGTTTCGTTTTTTAATTTTTAATCTTTTGTTGTTGTTGTATTATTACAAAAGAGGAAGAGATCACATGCAGTCAGATTTGGTTGACCACCCCCATCTTACCGAACTTTTGTCCTGCTTACCTGCTTGGCAAGACAAATCTCAATCAGATGTTTGTTTTTTTATCCCCCCCCCCCCCCAGTAAGCTGAAGGTGCCCTTTTGAAAATGAGGTCTTTCCATTTAAATTGCCCTCCTCATTAATATCTCCCGGTTATCGATACCCTCTCCAAGTGGCCTCTTGACGTGAATCATTTAGGATGAAAAGAGAGGCCTAGATGGCTGAAGGGAAACTGCTGTATCATTCCTGCCCCCTTCCCCAGACAAATTTAATCGTTAAGACATCATTCAGAATCTTCACGCCTCTGTCTGAGGTCTTCACCACTGTCCACACCTAACCACCCCAGCCCAGTAGGTGGCGATATGTTAAACAGGCAGCTGGCCAGCCACAGCCCCCCCCGACTGCATGCTATTGTCTTTGCAGACCAAACACGTTTGCTTCCTCTTCATGACCGCATGCATGTACATGACAAAGCGATGTTGTTAAAAGGAGCCTCATAAGGCAGTAAAAGCTATTGCCGGGATTAACTCTGGCGTTTGTATTTAATGTCTGTTTGACGTTGGTCTCTGGTTTGTCGCGGGGTCCTTTCCTAGGCCTTCGGCTTGTCTTTTAATGTGCCTGATGCTCTGTGGTGATTGGCTGGATATCTGTGCCATGAGTCTTTCCCCCTTTACCTCATGTTCATCCCCTCATCTTTCGTTCCTCTCTCTCCGCTCTCCGTCTCCATCTCCTCCAGGTGAATAACGCCACTGCCAGGGTGATGACCAATAAGAAGCTAGTCAGCCCATACACCAACGGGGAGGGGCTAGGCTCGCTGCCATATGGTAAACGCCGGTCTCGTGGCTGATGCGGAACTGGGGAGGGGCTTTATCTCCAGGGTCTTGAGAGAGTGTGGGGGAACGGAGGTGTGGGTGTTTGCCGTGCAGTGGCTTCCCACCCCACCTACTGTTAATCACACACTCTCCTTGCGGCCCGTCTCACCGGTTCCCCTCTGCCTTCCCATCTCTCAGCAGGCTGGAAGCTGAGCCCAGTGGTGGGGGCCGTCTATGGGCCCGAGCTCTATGCGGGTGAGCTGCCGCCTCCGTCTCTCCTCATTTATTTCCTTACCCCCCCACCACAAACCTGGCTTGTTAAACTTGGAACAGTTGTCAAGTAGCCTAGCAAGGGTGGAAATTCAGAAATACAAATATGTTTTGAACAACAGGCCTTTGCTGGGGTGGCACGCTGACGATGGATGCACGGCATATATTTACCCTCCAGATAACTCTAGAGCGATTATTGTTTGCCCTGTTCACTGACTGACATTTGTTTTGTACTTTGTTGCTGCATGGAATCAATGAATTTATTATTATTTATTATTGTTGTCGTTGCTGTCGTCGTCTTATTGATCTTAGTGAGTCACTTGGTAGTTTCAGGTCATATCTGTTCATTCACCCACCAGTACCCGGGTTCCCGTACCCTGCTACCACGGCGGCTGCCTTCCGCGGCGCTCACCTGAGGGGTCGGGGTCGCCCCGTGTACGGCGCTGTCCGCGCTGCCGTCCCCCAGCCCGCCATCCCCGCGTATCCAGGGTGAGTGTCTGTGTCGCCTTGGGGGGGGGGAGGGGGATGCATGGCGGGTAGATTTGATCTAACCCACAAACTGCGTGACGAGTCCATAAGTGATGTGAACGTCTGCCGTGCTCTGGAGGACCGTACCACTTCCATGCTCGACAAGGCCAGCGACAGCCCCGCGCTGTCATTTCCTTGGCGATGCTGATATTCCTCACTGCGAATGCGGGCCCTTTGGGGCCATCTGTCACTGGCTGGGGTCCAGCCAGTGCTGGGTAGTGGGAGATGCCCCAGGGCATTATGGGAGTTGCAGGGTGTCGTGCTTATGGAAGTTGTATCTGTTTGTGCATGCTGCATGTGTGTGAAATAACACTCTCTCTCTCTCTCTCTCTCTCTCTCTCTGCCCTTCTCCCTCCCCACCTCACTACTGATTTCTTGTTTTCCCCACTTCTCTCTTTCTGGTACTGACTTTTATTCTTTCTCCTCATCCTCCCTTCTTCTTCATCTTATTGGCATCTAAAATTTTTCTTCTGTTTGTGCCCATCCGTCACTGCTGCTTCTACCACTCATTTGTTCCCTCTCTTCCTCTCCCTCCATTTCTCTCTCACCCTCCTCTGTGTCTCCTTTCCCATCTGCGCCTGTGGGGGGGGGGGGGGGCGGGGGGGGGGGGGGGGGGGGGGGGGGGGGGGGGGGGGGGGGGGGGGGGGGGGG
>JAODLD010000101.1:7297219-7323879 GCA_026781065.1 Mormyrops boulengeri
TCCTCCGTGTAATCTGTATACTGGGAGACTAAGGCTGTGGCCTCTGATGATCCAGCAGCTGGACTCAAGACCTGCAAGTCACTGATTTTTAATGATCCATCTGTTCACGCGCTGCATTGGAATTTATTTCGGTGGCAGATGTGACACTTTCGCGCGGCACGGCACAGGCGCGACGCGCTGGCGTGTCCAGCGGCAGGTTTGACTGAACACAGCCATGACGCCTTCTGGCCCTTCAGCGATGGCAGGAATCAGGAGTGATTCCGCAGCTCCGCCGAAGGCTTCCGGGCAGCCTGGGAGGAAACTTATACTTTACTGGAGATTTTATTACATCCGGCCGTGTGTCTTTAACACACAGTGTTACGGATGCGTAGAAGGTGGAGGGGCCCCCATGACAGCCTCTGTGTCTATATCTAACCCTGCTTTGCATTATGATTCAGGAAAATGAAGGACCTGGAATCACCTGCTGTGGACTGGCCTGACCACTGAACCTCAGTTTCTTTTGTTTTCGACGGTCACTTAAATTATAAACTAGCTTTATTTTAATTTAGATTTAACTGGCTTTCATTGTACATTTATATACTTGTGTATATACTTAAAGGCAGTTCATCCATTCTGATCCAATTTAGAAGTCAATTTGGCAACACATACTTTTACATCTGTCTAGCAGTTATTTTATTTTATGTATTTCATTATATATTTGCTTTATATATATCATTATATATCTTAGACTTTGCAAGCTTATGTTTGTTCCCCTTCTTCTGCCATTGACTTCTGTTAAACTGCCCCTAAAATAACACCGCAGTACTCCATGATTTCATTATTTTAGCTTCTTGGCTCTAGGCTGATCTGTTTCTCGGGAGGGTGACGGGACACACTGTATCCTCTCAGATTTTGCTTGAGACGCCTGACTTGACGTTTCGAAATGGACTGCCGCAGTTTAATTTATATGGCATTTGTTTCTTATTGATGTTAATCATCTAAAATAGCCATCGAAATTATAGGATTTGGATCTCCAGTTCATATCCATTCCTGCAGAAATATAGGCCATTAAACTAATGGCTTTAAATGAGTGTCACAAGCTGTGTGACCTAATATAATCATCTCTAAATTCAACCCGCTGAGTAGTTCATTTAATTCCATCTATACAATTTCCTAAAAAAAAAAAAAAGAAAAACGAGTGGATGTTTGTCCAAGTTCCAGCAGAGGGAAGGAGGCTGTTTCCTGACGGTCTTGTTAGAATCACTTATTGGCCTGAATAATGATGCAGAACCTTAAATATGTATGATCTAGAACTTTCTATTTTTACGTACCTAGTTTTTCTAAGGTGTATAATGTCACTCAGTGCCACTGGAGAGACACAATGCCCTTTCCCCATAGTAAGGACAGAAACTGTTAGTAGACATGAATTTCACACATTTTTCATTGGGAGTGTTTAAGTGCTAAAGTGTAAATATCAGCCAGAATTTCTCAGTGCTGGTTACTAGATATGAAGACTGTGAAAGATAAGCCAATTAAATGCCATCTATTCAAATGTTTACTTAATGGACCTCTATATACACCAAACGAACGAATAAACTGTATATAAAAAGTTCAGAATTGTCTCAAAGCATAAAATCATAGGTTTTCTTTGAATATTATTTATGATACTTGAGGGTAGTGGTGAGGTTCTAGCTTGCAGATTTCAGTCGAGTGAACAGTGCCCTCTGGTGGTGAGATTAGCGTCTACCTTTTCTCTCATATCCTGGTTCAAGTGGACCGGTGTGTAAGGAGATTTGGTACTTCTCAGATTGATACTGAGGGGAGACTAAAGAGCAATGTATACAGTTACTTAAATGAGGCGGAATGTAACCTCAATTTACACTCCATATACACTTTAAGAGGATGTCATCGCCTGGGCTAGATTTGGGTACAAAATGAAATTCAAGATTGTCAAGGAAAGGTTGAAAAGTCAAAATGTCAATTAGAGCTTTTTTTTACTGAATCAAAAGACCATTGTGTCTCATTTTATTGCTTCACTAGTTTAATCCATTAAGTTCCTGTTTAGGTTGAGGTGGAAGTGTGGGGCAGGTATGATACTGGAAATTAAATGAAAACCACTGAAAAGAGCATCTCAACTGGTGATGACGCTACATTACCCATCCCCCACACTGACGGGGGACACGTACTCCAACATGCGGTTACCTCACCCCACCAGTAACACCTGCCGAGTTCACACGCAGGCACCAATCGGAGTCACACAGCAGGTCATGTGACGTGGGCAAGTGAGACCGACAGATATCCATGCACTGACACGGTCCTGCAGAGAAGGAGACACGACGTTCATGACTGTTTTTGTTCTCAGGGTTTCCAGAGTTCTCTTAAGTTTTCTAAAGCTACCTGAAAGCTAAGATGCTGTTTACGCTACTGCTCGCCTCACTCATTGTGTCAGTCACTGCAGAAGAGAAAGGTAAGCTGTGTGTACGAGTTTCAGCACGACCCTGATAAGAACTTACTGTTATCTCTGTACTGGCCTCCTTCCCCTGTATTGGTTCCTTCGATTTATTTTAGATATTTAATTTCTTATATCGAACGTAACCTTTAGTTTTTAATGGGACAATTTCAGTCAATCATCTTATTGAAGAAGCCAACATGGATTTGAACCGACAGATTTCAGGTTACACGTCCCTGTCTTCACACAGTAAAATGACAATATGAATATATAAAAACATTCGTTTATGTGAGATTATATTTGTCATCTAAATTTGCAGTTGTCTGTATGTGTTTTTCAAGACTGTTATTTGTGTTACAGTAAAATTGTTTGCACTGCGTTTGTTGGGGTATGGGTGAGTGGATTAGGACACTGTGATCGTAAGATCTCTGATTCAAATTCCGTGGTTGGCAGAGTGATTTCAGCGTTGGGTCCTTGACCAAGGCCCTTAAGGCCTATTGCCCCAGTCACTGGCTGACCTTACTTTCACTTTTCTATGTTGCTTTGGATAAAAGCATCTACTAAATGAATAAATGTGGTTGGCTCCTGGTTTTAGAATCGTGAGGTGGGAGGTATGTGTCACTGCACCGGTGGTCAGGGGATCGGTCCCAGGAGCGGTGCTTGCTGCCTGTTACCACCACTGACCTTTTGTGTGTCTTCCTGCAGACGGCGCCCTTCCCAGGCTTGGAGACGTCAGTGCAGCCGAGTCCTTCATTGACTCATCTGAAGTGGTCGCCATCGGGTTCTTTGAGGTCCGAGGTGACATTGGAAGGAGAGGCGGAGTGGGAAGGCAACCATACGTGGATCTGGGGGGTGGCAAGGGGTGGCCGTGGTCATCCTAGACTGAAACCTGGCCATCTCATTGGCCACCCCCATTGTATTTGCATTTTTGTGGCATTTTTTTATTGCTCAGAATTACATTTCTTTTAGTGGCAGAACTTTTCTCTACAGCCGCAAGAGACCTGGGAACCTCTTACTGAATCATAAACAATGTGCCGTTATAGCGTTTAGGTACCTTAAATATTACTTTATTTTCTAGATGCCTTACATTCACCTTTAGATTTATGTGCCACCCCAAAATGACCTCTGGTCCTACGCTGGCCACCCCACTGAAATTTTTCTGGCTCTGCCACTGGTAGCAGCACCGGGCGGGTGTCCCGGAGGACAGGATCTATCACAGAGACACCCATGTGCCGGGATACTGGCACTGAAATTAAAAGTGTAGCAAAAGTTTGGGACTGAGAAAGAGGGACATTCTGGGTAGTTTCGCGTTTACGGGCTGAACCGTAATGATGTTGTCCACTCTCGCTTGATCTTTCTCAAAACTGCAGATTTGGCAGAGAAGCCGTCTGCTGCTGTGGTTAGGGAGAGTGGGCACCTGTCCCAGAATTCCGCGCCTCTTGGCCAAACTTCCTGTGCGGGGGCTGAGGGCTGGTTGGACAGGAAATGAGGGAGCTGTGGGATTGGCGCGGCCTCCTGGTCCTCCCAAACCACAGTAAACATAAGAGGTGCAGCAGAAGGATGGAAGAGGCAGAGGAATGGATGGAGGTTTTCAAGAAAGAGGTTGTAGGGTACATTGCAGTAGACAGGGAGGAGATATATATAATTTGCACATAAATAAATCACATCTCTGAGAGTGACCAAAATCGTCAGTCCTTGCATGATCCTGTTTGTTCCATTTCTCCATGAGTCTTGGTCACTCTTCTCCTTCTATCCATCTCTTTCCATTTCCCTAGGGGGGGGACAGCTTTGGCTATAAGGAATTTGTTACAGCGGTGTCCGAGCTAAACGACATCCCTGCAGCCTTGTGCCATGTGAAGGAGGTGTGGCTCCATTTCAACGTCGCCTCTGACACCATCTCCATCTTTAGGAAGGTAGCCTTCATCCTGGTGCAGACACCCTTAGCCACAGGGCCCCGTGTATGGTACCTCTCTGTGATCTACTTGACACACAAGGTTCCTCCCTATCTTTCCGCTCTCCTGCTTACCAGGCCGACCTGCACCAAGAGAATCTGCTGCTCTCCAAGGCCCAGACGCTGGACGTCGACGGACTAACGCGCTTCTTCAGCATCAATGAGCTGCGCTACGTCACCGAGTACAACCAAGTGGTACGTTTTGTTGCCTACATGAAGGCATCCCACAATGCCATGCCCTAGTGTCTCCACTGGTCTCTCACTCTGTCCCATCGATGCTGCGCTCATCGACCTACTGGCAGGCACTGCTTGGCAATCCGGCAGCTGCGCTCCTTATGTACGCTGAACGTGTTTAAGGGGAGAGAGATATTTAAGTAAGGACAGGAAATGTGTCCCAAGCTCTCGCCCTCACAGCCTAAATATATTACATTGTTTTTTTTCACCTTTTCATCTGTTCAAATGTAAGTCCATGAGGGTCATTACCCTCAGACGTGGATCATGAAGAATTCAGCCAAAACCCCAACTGAAAACAAAGGTGAAGGAAGGCACAACTGCAGGGACACCCCCCCCCCCCCCCACCCCAGGGACCAAAAAGCTCACGCAGAGTCTATCATGTTCATTTATTTTATTTATTCACACCCCCCACACCCCCAGACAGCAGTGGGCCTCTTTAAGTCGAAGGTGAAAACGCACCTCCTGCTGCTTGCCAACAGAGGGAGCTGTGAGTTTGACGACCTTAAAGACAAAATGGTGGCTCTCGCTCCTGAATACAGCGGCAAGGTCGGTGACGGGTTACATGCCAGCGATCGATCAATCCGTACTTTAATGCCGCCGTCTGACGGCCCTCCCTGGTCCTGCTTACAGTTCTTGTTTGTGCTAATGGACGGGACCGTGAAATCCAACGTCCAGTCCCTGGGCTACTTTGGACTAAAACCGAAACAGCTTCCCAGGGTGGGGATCTACAACCAGGACTTGGACAGGAGCTGGCTGCTGCCCCCAGGTGACATCACCCCAGAGCGCCTGAGGGAGTTTTGCGACTCCTTCCTGCAGGGGGAGCTCCAGGTGAGAAGAGAAGCTGAATCGGTCACCCAGGACTTTGGACGTCGTCACACCAGCTGCTCACTGTTTTCTGTCTGGTCTCTCTGGCTGTTTTCTTGATCCTTTCCCTATTCTGTCCATCCGCTACACACCATGCTCTTTGTCTCTTTCCCTCAAATCTGGCTTGTTCATTTAAGCTTCTGGCCAAATGAATCAGCCACATGACTGGCATACTTTCATATATACTGCATGTGAGCAAACTGATTTGGATTTTGTAATCATACAACAATATTACAATATAAATATAATAATATTTATATAACTACTCATATATTGTTTCCAGGAAAATCTTACTCTGATGTTTGAAGCTTTTTTATTTATTTAATCTCTTTGTGCTAAAGCCACTGTTTGCCAGTGAAACTGTTCTGTTACCAGAGATGTCAGGCATAAATCGGAGTCACAGCCCCTTTTCAGAACCAGGCAGTATTAAAATCTTGCAGACCCACATATTCACGGCTGACAAGACCACACCTCTCACCCATCTTGTTTTTTTACCTGACTTACATCCAACTCTCCATCTTCCATAATCACTGATCTAATATGGGATCCAGTTAAGCCTGTAGCCTTTCCCAGGAAGTATAGGGCACAGGGCAGGGGACAACCTGGACGGGATGCCAGTCCATCACAGGGCACAGATCAGGGGACAACCTGGACGGGATGCCAGTCCATCACAGGGCACAGGGCAGGGGACAACCTGGACAGGGGACAACCTGGACGGGATGCCAGTCCATCACAGGGCACAGGGCAGGGGACAACCTGGACGGGATGCCAGTCCATCACAGGGCACAGGGCAGGGGACACCCTGGATGAGATGTCAGTTCACTCTCTCACATGATTTTGGAGACACTGCTTCTCCTAACTGCATGTTTTTGGACTGTGGGAGGAAACCAGAGTGTCCAGAGGAAACACTGGCAACACGGGAAAACATATTGCGCACACACACAAACACACATGTACGAGCACACACACATGCAGACACACATATAAATGCAGATGCACACACATATACACACACACATGCACGCACACCCACATGCACATGCATGTGCACACAGACATACACACACATGCATGCACACCCACACACACATGCATGTGCACACAGACATGCACACACACAGTGCAGCCCGTGCTCCTAGCAGTGCTCAGAAAGCGGCCAGTGTAAGCGGCCTGTGCTGCAGTGGCATCTGTATTACCCAGACTGCTGGTTTTGCTTTGTAACTCACACGCATGGCTAAGCATACATTTATCACATAACTACTCTTACAGCCACCTCTCCTTGCCCACCTCCCCTCAGAAAGCAGGCAAGGCTTTAACACATCCGGGCTCCCCCCGGTGCTCATTTTCTTCACCCTTGCTTCATTTCCTCACTCTCCCACTGGCTCCTTCCCCCTTACTATACAAAACAAATATATATCTGATCTCCGATTCTCGCTGAACTGGCAACCTAAATCATACTCTGGCGTGTAAACAGTGTGCAGAGTTTATAAAATGTTTGGAGAGGTAATCAATCATGGTGTTTATACCGTGAGATTGTACCTGACAGAGAACAGTGTAAAGTTTGTAGAGATGATGCTGAAATATCATCCTTTTTTGCAGAAGCAGACAGAGGAGGAAAAGAAACCAAACTCAAAAACTGAGCTCTGATGACGCCGGACTGTGATTTGAAGCAACCATCAAATTTTTATTTTGCTTTTATTCGATTGTATACACTCTGTGGCCACTATATTAGATGTCCCTACAAAGCAACGGAAAACCCCCCCATTCACCCCTAGAACCACTTCAAGGATAGGCGAGTTGTGCATTCAGAGATGATCTCTGCACCATGCTGTTATACTGATCAGTAATTTTTGTACTTGTGGGCTCCCTGTTACCTTTATCAAGTCTACCAGTTCTCTTCTGATCTCTCTCTCAAGAACAAACTGTTTTTCAGTCACAGAAATGCCATTGATCGGATGTTTTTTTTTTATTTCTCACTCTACTCTCTGTAAACTCTACACACTGCAATTTGTGAGATGCTAGAACTGTCACGTCCAGCACTGGCAGCCACAGCACATTCAAAATCTCGCAGCCACTCTCCTGTTTAGTCTAACAGCAAGTGAACCTCTTGACCCTGTCTGTATGCTGTTTATACTTATTTTCAGCCAAATGATTGGCTGTTTGTGTTACAGAGCAGGTGTAATTAATAAAGCGGCTTCTGAGTGTATGTGAAGCTGTGTGTGTGTGTGGATTATGTTTATATTACATCGTAGGGTCCAAATGTCCCCCACAATGTAATAAAAACCTGTTATTTTGATCTTATGGGGACCATTTTTCAGGCCCCCACAAAGATCTGTGAAAGAAATCAAAAAACTAAAAATGCCAAAAGTTTCATATTTTGTTTGGTTACTTATGGTTAAGGTTAGGGCTGGGTAGGGGTTAAGGTCATCATGTTGGGATTAGAGTTTTCCCCACAGAAATGAATGGAGAGTCCCCACAAAGATATAATTACAAACCTGTGGAGAATCAGAGTTAGAAAAGAGGAGGGGAAACCTTTAAATATATGGGAACACACCTTGGGACTGAACTTTTACATGCCCCACAAAACAATTAGGTAGATCTGCAGGGATTCAGCCAGTGCTAATTAAGATAATTAGCAGCATTCTTAACCACAAAGGAACAACCATGTGCGTAGAGGAGTGACCCGACTGCACATGTGAGTAAGGCATCAGAGATGTGTTTATAGACATCGGACTGTTGCATAACTGTGCATGGACCACGGAACGCATCTGGACAAGGGGGGGGCACGGGGGGAGGAATAAAGTAATATCCACCTGTCATAGGCTTCTAAATCGCCAAAACCTGCTAACCTTGCGATACACCTTGTAACTTCTGGATGCATGTTGAGAATCAGCTGATGCTGCCCGTAGTAAAAGATTAAATACACAGTCCAAAAATATAGCTGATTACTAGAGATTAAATCATAACCAATATTGTTTGCCTCGTCTAAAAATGACATTTTTGTTAAAAAAAAAACTCAGATATAATTCATGGTTTTATTGGTTTGCATTCAATTACTTTTGGGTATTTACTTCATGATCGACACTGCATTCTAAACAATCCCCCCCCCCCCCCCGACTTTTATGTATTTGTGTGGGCACATCTGTGGTCATGCATCGCATAAAATGTTAGGGAGCAACCTGAAACCTACCAAATACTCGTTGGGCTCTCTCTCGGCCTGTGAATATTTATTTTATTTAAACTTAAAAGCAGCAGTAGAGCTTTGAAATGTTACGTAAAAGGAAACTTGAAAGTGAAATGGAGACCGACGGTCACCCACACACGCGCCATTTTTTTTCTACAAAACCACAGTACTGTACCGGAAAGAAAATGAAATTACACGCATGAAAAATATGAAATTGTATAATAATAGTACAGTATTCCAAAGTTATATTCCATGAACGCATGATGGCACAGTGGCAGCTGTGAGATCACTGCAATAATACTAGTACCAGTTCGGTTACACTTCCCATTAAAAATTATGTTTATACCAGTGACAGATCTCTTCAGCTTCGGGGTCTGGAATCTGACTGTGTGGGTTTTTTCTGCAGGGAATAACAGAACAGACAACAAAACATTCTCAGCTTCAGGGAAATGGTCAGTTAGAAATACCGAAGCTTTTTCCGGACTGCTTAGGGCTCTGCCCATCCATCCATCCATCCATCCATCCATCCATCCATCCATCTTCCACATCTTGTCCCCATTACAGGTTTGCTGTGAGCCTGGAGCTTGTCCCACACAAGGCAGCCCCCCTGCCCCCCGGACAAAATTTCACTTCATGACAGGGATCTCACTCAGTCATGCAGCTGGAGACTCACTGAAAGCTTTAAAGTGCCCCAACCTCTTGGGATCCAACCCAACAATCACCTGGGCAGAAGAGCAGGAGCATCTTCCTGAAATGCCTTTACAAGAACGATGCACACAGCGTAGGGGACGCAAAGCCTGTGGACCAGCGCGTCACATGATGATTGGGTAGTGACCCTCAGATAACCTGGCACAGCGGTGCCACGGGCAGCGCATTCCTCTGAGATTGCACCCAGAAGGCTGGGCTGAGACCAACATGGAAAATCTCTCCTCAAATAACCCCTCACCCTTCAATAACAGGGCATATACACACTCTTTCTGAGTACGAGCAGTAATCTGTACGGGATTCATAGCCACACATTCCCCGAGCACAATACGCAGCTAACTGGGGACATTAGAGTCTTAAAAACAACTGAAGAGAATCACGAGAATGCAGTTATAACTACAACAAAGAAAGACGAACCAGGCTGTTGCCATCAGAGCTGACAAGACCGCCCGTGTTGTTGTTTATAGACTGTCACAATTGAACGAAATTGCCCTAAAGTAGTGTAGCGAAACAGATGGTCACGGGTTCACTAGGAAGGACCAAGCACCGTTCCATCATGTTAGCATTTTAGCATGCATTCCTTAAAAATCACAGTGTGGGAGATTGTTTAAAACATAGATTTATATCTGCAAAAACACCATATGGATGTAGAGCGACGGAAAGAGTGGGAAGTTGGAAAGGAGGGCCGAAAAGGCATCCGTTACAAACATTATATGCCACAAACAGCCGTTTGCTATAAATACTTTGCACGCACACGCACACACACACACACACATATGTGCAAGCTTGTCCATTTGCTCAGTGTACATTATTCTTGTTTGTCTTATTATCTGTCATAGTACTATCAGTTTAAAGCAATTGTGGGACCATAAGTGTGGAGAATTTATTGTGTTTGTATTATTACAAGCTTGGCAGAAGACACGTGGCGGAAGACAGGCACGCGGTACACCGTGGCGGAGGACACGAACAAGCTACGCCGCGGCATAGGACAGGCACACGCTACACCGTGCCGGAGGACAGGCATGCGGTACACCGTGGCGGAGGACACGCACGGGCTACGCTGCGGCAGAGGACAGGCACGGGCTACGCCGCAGCAGAGGACAGGCACACGCTACACCATGGCGGAGGACAGGCAAGCGGTACACCTTGGCGGAGGACAGGCACGCGCTACGTCGTGGTTTCTCCCACACCCCACAGGGTTGTTAATCCCCCAGTGTGCGTTTGCCAGCCACAGCTCCACTTCTCCCTAGCGGTTCTGCTTTTCCTCCAGCTGCCCTGGGCCTGAGTCCACAACCCCAGGCTGTCGAACTGATATCTACAGGCCTGTGGATGTGGAGTGACTGCCATACCATTAGCCTGACACTAGGGTTATGACTCGATTCAGGAGGGCAGAGTGGATGACCACTTAGAGATAGAAAGTGATGAAGAGGAAGACAGAATAAAGAGGGATCTATCTGTTCTGAGTGGACAGGGCAAACAATGTACTATTCTATTTGTTAGAGGTGGAAAGTTCAGGTCCAGAAAGTACAAATCTAGACCAAGATTTTGTTTCAACCAACCAGCTGAGTACGTGTAACTGATTCTTTATGCTCAACTGGCTGGTTGAAACAAGATCTTGGTCTAGATTTGTACTTTCTGGACTAAAACTTTCCACCTCTGCTATTTCTCCACATCAGTGTTTTTTTGATATTCAGTTTGTATACGTACATGAATAAAATAAGCAGGATTTCTGACTAGATGATTCCATTCAGTCAATTTCCATTCAATCCTTTGTTAGAAGGACGTGAAAATCCATTTAAATGCCTTACATACAAAACAAAGACTCCAGAGAGGCATGGAGATATACACAATTAACTCAAAGAGCTGAGCCTGAGGCCTCTTTCACAAAGCAGGATTTCTTGCTTAGCCAGATAACTTGTTGGATTTAAGGTAGTCTGTGCCAACTGCACAGATTAAGTGAATGAAGAAAAGGTCCATTTAGCCCAGACTACCTTAAATTCAACAAGTTTCCCATCTAAGCAAACACCCTAAAAGTCTGACTCTGCGCCTAGTCGAGCGCCTAATCTCAGCAGCTGATTTTGTGTTTCCCTTTACTATTATTAGACTTCAGATTGAGGCTTTCCAAATGTCTGCCTGCAGTCTGTCAATGTCCACATTGTGGAATATTTATTTATCCAAGGAGTTCAGGATGAAGTCGTCACATTATACCAGGTCGGGTTCATGTCCCAGGAGTCACATTACAGTTTGTCCCCAGAGAAGGATGCTTGGCCCTACTGGCTTCAGTTAATATCTAAATGTACAATCGGGTTTAATTAAGAAATATGCAGCTTACCCACTTGGAGTCCTGGAGTGTTTCCTGAGTATAATATGGGTTCACATAATAAAACCCAGCCGGTCTTTGTATGACAGACAATGGATTTTGTGTGTTATGGGAGCTGGCGGGTAGCTAAACTTGGATGAAGGATGGAATGGGAGGGGAAAGGGAAAGGAGATGGAGAGATATTTAAAAAGTAGATGTAGATTATGAATAATAGGGGAACAAGCACAACAAATGATCTGAAAACTGACTCTGAGTTAACGTAAGATTTTAAATCATTTAATAATTCATGCAAGGTATAGAAACAGCAGCGTAAAAACAAAATTAACACCATTGTTTTGACGTAATTTCCACAAAGGTTTATTTTAGTGGGTGTCTAGAAGATGAATAAGGATTTAATTGATAACGGGGGGGATAGCATGGTGACTCATTTGGCAGCAGTGCTGCTTCTCACCTCCAAAGCTGGGGGTTTAAATGTCCTCCCTGCATCTTCCTCCTATACTTAGGTTAATTGGCATCTGTTGCCTGTATTGTGCGACTGTGTGCCCTGTGATTCAGGGTGTAGCCCGGCCTGTGATTCAGGGTGTATCCTGACTGGTGATTCAGGGTCTACCCCGGCCGGTGATTCAGGGTGTACCCCGGCCTGTGATTCAAGGTGTAGGCCAGCCTGTGATTCAGGGTGTAGCCCAGCCTGTGATTCAGGGTCTACCCCGGTCGGTGATTCAGGGTGTAGCCCGGCCTGTGATTCAGGGTCTACCCCGGCCGGTGATTCAGGGTGTACCCCGGCCTGTGATTCAAGGTGTAGGCCAGCCTGTGAGTCAGGGTGTAGCCCAGCCTGTGATTCAGGGTGTACCCCGGCCTGTGATTCAGGGTCTACCCCGGCCTGTGATTCAGGGTCTACCCCGGCCTGTGATTCAGGGTGTAGCCCGGCCTGTGATTCAGGGTGTATCCCGACCGGTGATTCAGGGTCTACCCCGGCCTGTGATTCAGGGTGTAGCCCTGGCCTGTGATTCAGGGTGTATCCCGACCGGTGATTCAGGGTCTACCCCGGCCTGTGATTCAGGGTGTACCCCACCTGAAGCTGGAAGGGATAGAGTCCAGGCCCACAGCCCTAACTGGGTTAAGTGGCTGGAAGATGAATGAGTTTGTATACTGGATACGTCAGACTAGGAAGGCTTTACACATTGGCTTCTTGTTCATGTTGCAAGTATTTTGTGTCGACCTTCTTACATGTGATAATTTCTCAAATGAATGCACACAAGTGTAGATGATTGCAGACATCCTCATTAGTAAGACTGGAGAGACATACAGGAAGCAAATGAATGAAAGTACAGAGATAAAATTATGCAACGAAGCGACAGTTGGAAAAATCGTGCCAATTTCACCTCTTGTCTCTCTGCCTTCATCCAGATTTTGATCAAACTCCCTTCCTCTGCTTGTTCCTCCTGATTTTGACAAATGGGCGGCTCTATTGATCAAAGTCAGCTGACCCTTTTCTGTCTGTCCATCCACGTTCATCTTCACAACATTATTTTAGTTTGGTAACTATGATCTCACTGGATGAGACAACGGTTTACAGTAAATGACAGTGTATGCGCCAGGGAATTCCTGACTGGTTTCAAAGGACAGAAAAATGGAATATTCTCTTCCAAAAACGGTAGCAGAAGAAGTCGCCAGTGTCAGAAGATTCAGACATTGAAATACAGCGTGAGCTTAATAATTAAGGGCTAATTAAGGGCAGATATAGAATCAGGAAAAAAAAGCTACTGATATGGCTGTCAGTACTGCCGTTTACTCACTTTCTTCCTACATCTCCCTCCTTCACTCTTCCTTTTTTGTTATCACTCCCTGCCTTCTCCACCACCAAACCATGATTTGACCGCATCAGGAGATCAGCCAACTGATTATGCGCCACAGTGCCGACAATAAACGAGAATGTAAGGGTCTCATCACGATGTGTTCTGCATTCCTCATCTTCCTGCTGCTGTTTACATCTGGAGAGGGAACCTTCAATAGCCCCACGTTGGAGCCAAAACACCATCAAACCACAGACGCATATAGTGCCCAAACTGGCCAGATCCCATCTCATGGGGGGGGAATGATGAGTCCTTTGTGGTTATCTGAGGGATGATCATAGGTTTATGGCCCATCAGTGTCAACTTCCAAATGCAATTGTACCAAAATTAGAATAAGCATCTGCATTTGAGTGGTATGGTGACTCTGTGGGTAGCCTTGGTGCCTCACACCTCCAGGGCTGTGGATCTGAATCCCACTTCTGCCGTTTCTCTGTGGAGATTGCATGGTCTCCCCTTTCCTCCTGGTTTTCTCCTGCAGTTGAAAAGACCACACTTAGGTTACCTGGTACTTATGAATTGCATATAGTGTGTATGTGCCCTGCAATAGATTGCCGTCCCATCCAGGGTTTACCCCAGCCTTGTGCTAGCCTGTTGACCAGGGCCAAGGAGTTAATCGTTGATTGGAACATGTCAGAATTGTTTTTTCTTCAATTTTTTGTGTATGAATCCTCTTTTTGATCATTCAGGCTAATGGTATGGCAGATAACTAGTACTGCTGTCATGTTACCAGCGTTTCTTAAAGTACTTATTGAACAAACAGATCAACAACACTGGTATCGTGAACAGAGTGTCTTGAATTCCTGTGGACTTCCTGTTCCTGTTGTGTCCGAATGGCCCGATTATTTTTGTTAAATGTTTTGGGGGAAAAAACACTGTGTGGACAGGCGGCTAACTGGGCTCGTCTGGAACACTCTGGACACACAATCTGAAGGGGGGGTGGATAATCTCACTGTAGCTAGTGAGTCGGTGGGTTGGATTGATAGGTGAAGGGAGGGGAAAGTGAGAAAAGGGAGTGAGTGAAGGAGAGGTGCGGGCGAGACCATGTACGTATAAAAGCCTGGCTGTGAGGACTTTCACACCCTGGCCGTCAGAAGGAAAGGCAGAGGGAACGTTTAATTAAAGCGGTCTGGACAAACACCTCAGCACTCACTTAACGGTAAGTGACACGTGAAATGTTTCTCTGATATGCCTCTAACATCTGCTAATGAAACGATATGCTACTAGCCAGTATTTTCCCTTGTTTGTGTGGAAGTGATTTTTTTCCCACCTCTGCTTCACAGGTTTTCACAAGTTATGTTTTGTTCATTAAAAACAACATTTGTATATATATTTTGCAGCTTTGTTTTGAAATCTCTCAGCATTATGGTAGAATGCTATTTACAAGTAATCCAGGTTACCGTCTCAAATACACACCTATACGGCGGTAGCTGCTCTGTGTGAGAAGCTGAAGCGGTGCCGAACATGCATACGCCAGTATTTGCCTGAGTTTGAGGAAGGCCTGATTCTGTTGCACAGATGTTTCTGGTCCATGCAATGTAAGGAGACCTTAACAGCAGCATCTATCCCAGCCTGATGTCCCATGCATTATCCGTGCTGAGGGAGGGACATGGATCTGCCAAAAGTCTGTCTGACTTGAGGGATCCTGACGCAAAGTCCCATATCAGGGGGCGGTGCCCTCCGCGGGGAGTTTCCGTGGCATCTTTGGATGCCTGTGTGGTTCAACGGTGGCTTGGCAGGATGCAGAGTCCTGTCTACGATGGGGCCTTGGCCAGCATCTATGACCTGCAATCTGTGTCTCCTGCTTTGTTCACAGTCTCCACAAACTGTTTTCCTTAAGAAAACTGTTTTCTGTTTAATAATCATATAACAAGACACTTACAGCCTTCTTCATTATATCTCCATATGAACAGACATCTCTGTGTAAATGAAAGCCTCTATCTTCACACATTCAGTCTCAGGCACGGAGGGCCCTTGTTTCCATCTTCCATCTAATGGCATCTTTTATTCTTTTTTCAGGCAGAATGAAGGTCGCCCTCCTGTTTGTCGCACTGAGTGTGATTCTCGCTCTGAGCGCCTGCTCCGGTATGACATCTCTGTGCGGTCGGACCACGCGGCCATTTAGTCAGAGTTTTCGTTGCCCTCTAGTGGACAGCTATACAAACGCACGTCGATCAAATGTATTTTTTATTCCGGTTTTTTTTTATCTCGGATATGCCACGTATTTCTATGTCGTGAGAACGAAAACACAGTTTTTTTGAACATTGCATCAACTTCATAAACTAATATATACAATGCAAGGTTTTCCTGCGTAAATTTTTGCATTTAATGAATTATGTTAAGTATTGTATATTTTATATACTTATGTACTTGTTCCACATATACATTCTTTTGCAGAATCGCAGGAGAGTAATGAATCACCCGAAGGTAAAGAGAAATGTTTTACTCCTGAAGTACAAATGCGTCTGTTCCTACAGAGAAATGTCCTTGCGTTACTCCTGCCGAAAAGCTTGACAGGCATAAAAAGATAAACAGACCATGAGCCCAGACATTGAAACCAGCACAAATATGCGATGAGGAGTACCAAGCCGAAATGCAGAAAATAACGCGTTTTTCTGGCTTTTGTTACGGCTCGGCTGGTATCGTACTGAGGTTTTCCCTCTTAAAATAAACTTTTCTGCTTGTCACTGTATTTATGTAATTTTTTTCTCACGTTATTCTTTGAAACCGACCATGTAGGCCTACTGCATGTTTACTGGAAATTGTATATTTTTCATTTTGATGTATTTTACAGCGTATTCTGATGCTTTTTTTTTATTATTACCCAACTTCCAGATTTCTTTTCCAACCAAGCCCAGGCCAACTCGTTCATTGACAACCAAGAAAGAGGCAACAATAGAAGGTAAAACAATCACGCAAGCGCAGTAACCATCTTTCTTTTAACGATCCGATTTGCCGCTAGCGCAGCTTATCATTATTATACCTGCGGGACTACAGAGGGCGCGTACAGCCTGACCCCCAGTGGCTGTTGTAGGGATTGTAGTACCATAGTTTAGCCATCAGAGGCGCACTCTACAAGCTCGGGTAACCGTAGTGAGTTTCGTTTCACCTGAGATATCATTTACACTAGACTGGTATGTCCGTTTAGGGCACAGTTAAAATCACTTTGGACCCAAAGCCCTGACTGTGTAGTCATGTTAGTAAGGGTGAAATCCAACGGCTCAATTCATTCTATATTGTTGATAAATAATATATCGCTAATTAGTTATGTATTGTTTATCGAATTACAAGTAATGTAATAATAGTATGTACTTTCACCACAATTGAAAAATGTTCCCTCACAAGGGTGTAGCTAGAAATTCTGGGCCCCACTTTGCTGAGCTGGGGGAGTTGCCTTGTTAATTTTATCGACTGTTCACTCTCCGTAGTTTTTACCCACTGGGCCCCAAAACTAATTTTTTAGGGCCCCTAAATAGTGCCGGGCCCCTTGGATCTGTCAGAGTATCCATGCTCCTCCAATGCCCCTGATCCTTGGTTTGATCTCTCCGTGCTACAGCTGTTGATGTGAAGTAAGCTGGTGCTTTATTTACTGAGCTGATATTCTCATGTCTTCAGAAATATTTAATCATAGCGAAATGGGGGAAGGAACAAGCCACCATGTGTTAAAGGCAGTTAAAGACACCAGCATTTGAATTTTCATCTCAATAGCCCTGTGAAATGAGCTGCTTCTCTGTGATGTCTTTTCCTCAGGGTCCAGAAGTCTCCAGCAGAGAGACAGGCAGAGATCTGCGAGAATTATGCCCCTTGTCGTGTCTACGCCTATCACTATGGCTCCCAGTATGCTTTTGACAGATATTTCCCCTATCAAAATACCAACAATGGTAGAAAGTAAGAAAATAAAAATACATAAAAATGAAAAAGCACATAAGACACATTTTCTTTCTTCTTTTTGTGTGCTGTATACATAATATCTGTTATTATCTTTCTTGCTCATATTGTTAGAACTTGATGATGCATCTCAACATTAATCTAAACAAACATGTCATTTGCAAGAAATACTTGCTTTTTTAAAATGTCTGAAATTCAATGCAATGCTTTGGGTGAGGAACAAGTCTACGAATTTTAGCATGACAGTTATTCTTCCACTCTTTTTTGTTTCTTTGTGTCAAATTCACCAAGTCCACCATGTTTTTAAGTCAAAATGTGTCACAACTGTACTCTTCAACATATTAATACTGAGAATGACCACACAGGGGCCTTGTTATGAAGACTTTTCTGCATAAGTGGCTTCTGGGAGATGATATGCAGTATTGTAGATGAGACTTTTGCTGTTGTGTTATTTTGTTGATGCGTGAAACATCAGTGCAGGTATCTTGGGCAGGTCCATGTGTGAGATTCTCTGAAATATCAGCCACAATAAATCAGTCTGTGCATATCATACTCTACGTGTTTGTGTGCGTCTCTGTGTTTCTATACACTGAAAATAATCTGTTCCCGGCGCAACCGCCGCCTCCGGGTTGGCTTCAAACCCCGAGCCCGAGATCATTTAGGAAAGCCTTCTCTGACACTGTGCCCCCGTGCCGGAGCGTAAGCATGGCATGGATGCTAAGCCAGACAGGGAAATTACACCCTGCCGGGGCCAAGACAAACGAGGAACACCAGGAATAACAGAGGGAGGATGAAAATGAGAGAGGTCAGAACGCAGTGGGGCCAAGCTCGTCTGGCTCAGCAGGTCTGAGGGCACGGACGCGGGGGGTCCCTCTGCCTTCCATCAACAGCCTTCATTTAACTCACACTAGTCTGTCTATCCACAGACACTTTCTCCTTTATATATTTGCCCAAAATACAAGGTATTAAGGTAACCTGCAGACAGCATTATTAACTTACGTGCATCTCTTAATGCACTTTTACTGCAGCTAATTTATTCAATGCTTCTTCATTTACTTATTATCCTATAACATCTAAGTGTCTATAAGTGTCTATAACAGACTCTTTGATGTGATTGAGCAGATATAATGTGTTAAAATTAAAATGTGTATGATGATCATGAAACAATCTCATATGTACTTAGAATGTTTTGGGGTTTCAGTTTTTACTTAAGCTAAAAAATGTTGTGCCTATAAAGGGAAAAAATAAATACCTTTAAAATATCCCAAATAAGGTTTTCTTAGGCCGCATATTGCTCCAGTGGATGGTGTGTTTACCCTATAGTTTGGGGTTTGTGGGAGAGAACAGTCAGTATGAAAAAAATCCCAACACAATGATTACAAACATTGATGGCAAATGCCAGTGATTGGATAGCATTGGGGCATCATAGCCTATCACACAATATTAAATCACACAATGAGGGACGATCATTCGACAGTGAATGACAGGAGCAAAATAATTCAGAGGGGTGTGACTCTGGTATTGGTCCCACTGGCTTTTAACTAATGCTGCCTCTGGGGCAGATACGTGCTGTTTTCTATAGGCAGGACACAAGGATAGTGTTATATGCCTTAAATTGGCATTTGTGGGTGTATGTCACATGATTCCTCAGCCAATCATATGCCAACAGTTGGAGGATAGAACTATATATTTGGGCAGAGTTTAGGAGAGAGTGAGTGTAGCGCTCACCCTTGCAGAACGTCCGGAAAGAGCTCAGGAGAAGACATAGAAAGAAAGAAGGAAAGATGAAGACTTTTGCTGTCCTGGTTATTTGTGGGGCCGTGTCCATCTGTCTGTCTACTGGAGGTAAGGGAGAGGATGTGCAAACTTCCATCAGTGTGGAGGAGGGCATCTAATGAAGGCTATTGATTGACTCCAATTGACTTTGATTGCATCTGATGCATCTGTCATGTTTGTTGTGTTCTCTCCTATGAGCAGACTTTGCAGACCCTGATGTCCCGTCCGCTGAGGTCGACGTCCCTGATGCACCTGCTCCCGCTGACTCCAGCGCCTCATCTTCTGCCTCTGACTCAAGTGCCTCCGACTCCAGTGCCTCAGATTCTGCTTCAGACTCAGCTTCTGACTCTGCCTCTTCCTCGGCCTCTGACTCCTCATCTGCCTCAAACTCTGCCTCTGCCAGTGCTGAGGGTGAGGAAGCCGGTTCATTTCTGATTTGCCACAAGCATGCGTGTGAAATTGTAGCTTCTGTGTGGATAAATAATAGCACGAGAAGCCGGCACTGCAGCAGAATGCAAGCATGCAGAAAAATGAGAGAGTGCTGTGCATGCACTGGTGAGTGACAGAGGTGTGTGTGTGTGTGTGTGTATTACATTATGGGGACCAAATGTCCTAACAATGTGATAAAAACCTGTTATATTGACATTGTGGGAACCACCTTTTCAGTTCCCACAAGGGGAACCTCACCCGACTCTATCTTTGTGCCTCAGAGGTTCTGGTGAAGCGGGACCTGGCCTCTCAGCTCATGAAAAGGAAGAGAAGAGCAGCTGTAACTGCTGCAACCCTGAGCCCCGCACAGCTCGAGAGGTACGTAGCTGAACATCTGGCAGAAACTCTACATATTGGCAACTGGATCTAACTGGCTCATTTACATAAAAGCATTCATTCTGTGGATTTTTATAATTAATGCTTATAGATGCCATACAGATGTATCTATAAGAACATTAATTATATTATGAAATATTCAATCAACATGTTAGGCACATAACCTATCAATCATCTTTCAATAGTTTCTTGATAAAATATTGCATGCCAATGTATGATAGAAAACTATCTAAAGCATTGCTTCCCAATCTGGTCCTCGGGGACCCACAGACAGTCCATGTTTTTGCTGAAATGTCTGGCAAGGAGCTGAGCGGGAGCAAAAACGTGGAGCTCTGGGTTCCCGAGGACCGGATTGAGAAACACTGATCTAAAACACTGCAGCCCTGTTAAAACAAACTCTACATCCTGATTATAAAAAGCATTCAGTTCTTTCATGTGAATGTGTTGTGAGAGTGTAACGCCCTGGTCCCTGTCCCTCAGTCTCAGTGAGGTCTGCGAGGTCAACCTGGCTTGTGAGCACATGGCAGAGACAGCTGGGATCGTGACAGCCTACACCACATACTATGGGCCAATACCCTTCTAGAGACTGACTTGTCAATCAAGCCATTCCTGAGAAGAAGACGCTCCCAACCCGATCAGTGTTTGATGCTTTTAAATGGCAGTGAGTTTAATACCACAGCAGGTTTTTCGTGTTTACAGTGCGCCAAGTGCTACTTATCTCATGCCATCTTAGGGTGTAGCTAATGTAGAGTAGAGTCAGTACGTCTTAATGCCTGTCATAGTAGCTTTTTATTTGTAGTAGTATGTAAACACAGCTTGTTTTTTATTGTAAAAATGAGTTTTTGACTCCCACCTTGCTTCACGGTTATTGATAAATTTTGCTCCCATGTTATGTTTTCTTAGGAAGCAAAAAAAAAAATCATTTTTTAAATATATTCTTATATGACAATTTATATATTTTTTTAATAAAAAAACAGTCCTATTCACTAAGACATTTTCATGTGTTAAATGACTATTTGTACAGATCCATTGTAAGACCAAGGGAGGAGATGGAGATGATTAAGCGGGAGGCTGCAACTTGAATATATCACCGTAAAGCTGCTTAAGACCAGCATATAACCTCCTAGTGTTCTGGTTAAACTGATGCATTCATTTATGTCTGTAGAATGTCCAGTTATTACATTAAAAGGCACACTTTTGTGTATCATTATCTTTCATTCATTGACTGTTACTATTCCTCATAATGTATGTGAATGTGCTGTTGAACACAACTATGCGTTGTAGACAAAAGGAAGTGAAAAAAGACCCTAACCACTTCACGAGCTCAAAATGCTACCTACTGCTGGACACACACACACAAACACACACACACATACATGTTTGTATTCCTGTCTTTGTGGGGACTCTCCATTCATTCCTAGGGGAAAAACCCTAATCCCAGAAATGACAACCTTACCCCCTACCGAGCCCCAACCTTGACCATGAGTAACCAAGCAAAATTCCAGACTTTTAGCTATTTTAGTTTTTTTTATTTGCGTCCACAAATTTTTATAAAATTGAGGTTTAAATTGCCTCTCCTGGAGCCGACATCTTATCATGGTGGAGGGGTTTGCGTGTTCCAATTATCCCAGGAGCTATGTTGCCCGGGGCTTTATGCCCCTGGTAGGGTCAGGGTGAGGAACCAGACGAAGTGCGACTCACTAGACCCCTTATAGTAAGATAAACCTGCGAGTGGGGCTCGATGGCGAGCGCCTGATGGCCATGCCTGCACCCATGGGGCCTGGTCGAACACAGCCCGAAGAAGGCATGTGGGTCCCCCCTCCAATGGGCTCACCACCCATAGGAGGGGTCATAGGGGTCGGGTGCAGTGCGAGTTGGGCAGTGGCCAAAGGCGGGGACCTTGGCGGTATAATCCTCGGCTGCAGAAGCTAGCTCTAAGGACATGGAATGTTACCTCTCTGACGGGGAAGGAGCCTGAGCTGGTGCGCGAGGTTGTGAGGTTCCAACTAGATATAGACTGGCTCACCTTGACGCACGGCTTGGGCTCTGGAACCAGTCTCCTTGACGGGGGTTGGACCCTCTTCCATTCTGGAGCTGCTCGTGGGGAGAGGCGCCGAGCAGGAGTAGGTATACTTATTGCCCCCTGGCTGGGCGCCTGTACATTGGGGTTTGCCGCAGTGGATGAAAGGGTAGCCTCCCTTCGCCTTCGGGTGGGGGGAGAGGTCCTGACTGTTGTTTGCGCTTATGCGCCAAGTGACAGTTCAGAATACCCACCCTTTTTGGAGGCCTTGGAGGGGGTGTTGGAGAGAGCTCCTCCTGGGGACCTGTTGTTCTGCTGGGAGACTTCAGTGGGCAATGACAGTGAGACCTGGTGGGGCGTGATTGGGAGGAACGCCCCCCCCCCCCCCGATTTGAACTCGAGCGGTGTTTTGTTATTGGACTTCTGTGCTCGTTACCGTCGGCTTTGACGGTCACCGAGCCAAAAAAATTTGGTTAATCACCTTAATTTTACCAAAAAAGATTCAGAAAACACACTTAAATGTACAAATACTGTTCCGCATTCAACAACCATAACGTTCTATTTGCCACACTTGCATATACATTTCGTCTATATTTTCTTATTATTCTACAAGCAAGCGCTTTATAACTTCGCTTTCTCTTTTGACACAAAGCTTTCAATGAACTTTCCTCCCCCTGATGATACCACAGAAGTCCGCAAACGAGCTGCGCGGAAGTGACGTCTCAAACTGCGTCGGTCTCGCGGCAGGAAGTCAGTTTGTCCATTTCCGGTTATGACGCCGCAAAATGGCGGAGTGTGCGCTTAGCTAGCACGTTAGCGCGGCGCTCAAAACACAGATCAAAAAATTGTCTTGTATTTATTTTATTGAAAAGGAAAAGGAAGAGGAACTTTCTGGAAAAGAGGGCTGTGCACCCTCTAATTATTGTATCGAGAAAGGTGTGTAGCTAGCTAACACTCGGTATATTCTACTTATTGGCCCGTATTGATTGTTGAGCAAAGAAAGCATTTTATCTTTTTTACTTGAGTATTCAGTGCACAGTCAAGCATTGCTCCATGGTTAGCAGGACGGAAATCGCGTTAATTCGTTTTTATGTAATGTAGATGCGATTCGTGATAACCCTAACCCTTTAGACGGTAGTTTGACTGAGTCTTACGCTAGCTCCCATTCGCGACAGTTGGATCTGCATCTGGTACCTTTTCGGGCAGCTGTATTTTTGAGTCGCTTTTAGTTGTCTATATTTAGTTTGTCCCTTGTTTGTTTCAGGGCGAAAGAAAGCGTGTAATCATGGGGAGACGCTCAACTTCCTCCACCAAGAGTGGGAAGTTCATGAATCCCACCGACCAAGCCAGTAAGTAACATATTAGCGTTATAACTCTGTAGACATGGCTGCTTTGTTAGATATGATAGATAGTTGTATGTAGTTGATTAGATCTCTATGATCAACTCAGATATAAGCCCCATTTGGTACATATATTGTTGTATACACTAGGATTATTCTGGCATGTGTTATCAGGTACTCTGGGCTAATCTGACTTCGTTGCTCTCTTTCCCAGGGAAGGAAGCTCGAAAGCGGGAACTTAAAAAGGTAACACCATTTTTGAAAGTCAGAGATTACTTGTGCTCTTCCCATTTTGAATTGAAGGTTGTGCACAGAAGATGTCATCTATTTCTTTATTGCACGAAATTAATTCTTGCACCTTGGCCTCACCTCTCAGAATAAGAAGCAGCGCATGATGGTGAGGGCGGCTGTGTTAAAGATGAAGGACCCCAGGCAGATCATCCGAGACATGGAGAAGCTGGATGAGATGGGTAAGACCATCCAGTGTATCATTATTGGATAACTCTGAGAACTTCATGGTCAGTAACAGAAAACTTTGAATGTGGTGGTTTAACTGTGACTGCAACTGAAATTGTTGTTTGCGGTCAGTCCACACACATTTATGCGGATGCCTGCCTGGTCCTGCCAGAGTTTAACCCAGTGCAGATGCCGCAGCTGAACGAGAAGGTGCTCAGGGACAAGAGGAAGAAACTGCGGGAGACATTCGAGCGCATCGTCCGCCTGTACGAGAGGGAGAATCCCGAGACCTACAAGGAGCTGCGTAAGCTGGAGATGGAGTACGAGACCAAGCGGGGACAGCTGTCACTGTACTTTGACTCTGTGAAGGTGTGTGTGTGGATTAAAAGAGGCTTTTGATTTAAACTACCCTACATACCTCTGACTCTTATTTTTTTATTGTGATGGTCTTACACACTTTCTCAGGCATGCAGTGTCCTCATTGGCTGCCTGCTGTGCTGGTTTAGTTTCAGATTCTCTCCTTATGTTCCATTCAACTTGATAAGGTTTCTTGATTGAGGTGTGCTTGTAACAATGTAATTAGTAATCTCTTAACATTTGCCCTTTCATTATTTGAATTGTTTTCCCAACACAAATTAGGAAGTGCAGCCCAGGTCGTGAACATCTCCGCTACATTCTTGCCCCTGAGTGTGTTAATTTGTCCTTCGCTGTGTCGATGGTGACTGTCTGATACTTGAATTTTTTTAACAGAATGCGGAACTGGTGGAGGTGGACAGCATCCCCTTGCCAGAAATGCCGCACGCTCCCTCCAGCATCCTGATCCAGGATATCCCCCTTCCCGGGGCACAACCTCCATCCATCCTGAAGAAGGGCACCTCGTTTGGGTCTGTACTCAGCCGCTATCCTCCAGCCATCTCCCTGTTTCCTGTCGTGCACGGTTACTCAATCTGGTCCTCAGGGAGCCGCAGTCCCATGTTTTTGCTCCCTACCTTCCAGGAGCTGGGAAGGAGTGAAAACGTGAATCGTCTGGAGGTCCCTGAGGACCGGGTTGGGAAACACCACCCTAGCGAGGGTGTTTTTGCGTATCGTCGTCCTCACAGTTAGCATTTGTGTTTTGTTCCATCTCCCCTCCGCAGTAAGGGACCGTTTGTGTCTACATCTGCCCCCACGGTGGCCTCACTGGCAGGGGTTCCTCGACTCCCCCCAGGCAGGAAACCCCCAGGCCCGCCCCCTGGGCCTCCTCCCCCCCAAGTGCTGCAGTTGTACTCTCGCAGAAGGCAGCACTTCAGGAGGGATGTGGAGTATGGTGCAGACACAGGTGTGCTTCTCCTTTTTCTCTGACCTTCACTCCTGTTCTGCAGTGCGGTAAAGCTGTTGACCTGCAGCTGATATTTTATCATGGTGAATGGAAATGTACACTCTGCGGTCTCTGGGTAGCCCTTTCTGCCTGCCTCGTTTTTGCTCTCTGCCAGCCAGTTCGGGAGGCAGGGAGCAAAAACATGGACTGGCTTGAAGTCCCTGAGGACTGGGCTAGGAAACACTGCTTTAGAGTCACAGGATGGACACGAGATCTGTGTTAATCCCCACCATGCTTTATCTGCCAGATATAGCTGACCCCCTCTCGGACAGCGAGGCGGCAATGGATGCCTCACACATGGGGGGGAGGGACAGCGGGAGTGAGAGCGGCGGTGATGGGGACATCGGCGACGACAGCGACTCGGACGATGGTGTTGAAGGGGACAGGGATGACGGGGGCGAGGAGGAGAGGAGGGTCATATCCATGATGTTGGGGGAGCGACTGGAGATGGAAAGGGAGCGTGGGGATGAGAGGGAGATGCCTGCTGAGAAACCAGTGGGTGAGAGACACAGCTTGTGTTTTCCTGCATGAATGAATTTCCTGCTGTGGCTCTAGTGCGGTTTGGTTTGGGTCTGCGTGACTTTTTCTGATCTTGTTGCATAACACAGGACGCAGCGTGAGGTTTGCCGACATGCCACCACCTGCTTCCAAAGAGAGGAGGAGGAAGAAGACGGTGAAGAAGAGCAAAACCATCACCCCCCTGCAGGCCATGATGCTTCGCATGGCGGGTAGGCGTCCACCCTGTAGCACCGCCCATGCCCACTGCCGTGGACGCCTCTGTGCGCAAAAGCGCAGGTTCACAAACTTTTTCTTTATTTTTCAATTACAAGAATTTTCTCCTTCTCTTCAGGTCAGTCCGTTCCCGATGAAGAGGAGGAAGACGAAGATGAAGATGACGAAGGATATACTGACCCCTCAGATGAATCGGATACCGACGAAAGGCCAGTGTCCGACACCCAATCTGTGGCCTCCGTCGGCACACCTCAAGTCCCTCCGCCTTCCGCACCAGTCGGCGTGCAGCAGCCTGTCCCCCACATGCAGGCTCCACCTATCACAGGTCCTCCTCCACTGGGTCCACCCCCTGTTCCACCAATGAGGCCACCTGGCCCACCCACAGGCCCGCCCCCGGGACCCCCTCCAGGTGAGTGATTGGATGGCACGGATGTCAGTCAAGTAGATCAGTTGTCTTGATAATATCATGCTAGCATGTAATTTAAAGCCGTGATCTCTGGTATTTGTCCAGAGGCTGGCTATGCCCTATAGCTCTAACGTTTAGTCCATTTAGTCATGTGACGTATTTAATCTTCTCTCCCTGCCTTAGGTGCCCCGCCCTTCCTGAGGCCACCAGGAATGCCAGGTACAATCCGGGGGCCCATGCCTCGGGTGCTACCCCCTGGGCCCCCCCCCCGCCGGCCCCCCCGCCCCCCCCCGCGGGGGGCGCGCCGCGGGGGGGGGGGGGGGG
>JAODLD010000101.1:7325744-7339461 GCA_026781065.1 Mormyrops boulengeri
CCCCCCCCCCCCCCCCCCCCCCCCCCCCCCCCCCCCCCCCCCCCCCCCCCCCCCCCCCCCCCCCCCCCCCCTGTGTTTACAGGTTTATCTTCACATTGTGATGTGGCAGCAAATATGATTGGTTCTGGGACAGAAAGAGGGTGTAAGTCAGCTGTGTTAATAGAAAAATCACATTCAAAAGCCTTACAGAAACATTGCTTCTGTGGTGAAATGTCAGATGAGAAATAAACACTTTAAATCCGGCCTGGTGTCATTTCAAGGTTCAGTGGTTTGTGATATGGGCTACATGTCAAGATCATTACGATAATGCTTTTTTCCATTAAGCACGTAAATTGAATAGTAGGTCTTACACAACAAGGTCCACGTTATATGATAAAAGACTCAACTGTGCAGACATTACTTGAGTTTAGAGATCTTGTCTGCTGGACAACATAGACTACTTCAGCCTTGCTGACGCCTCTACGTAACTTGGCAAGGTTCACGATAATATTCTAAATACGAATGGTGTATTGTCTGGAAGGTGCACGTGGCTTTTAGATAAAATTTAAATACACTAATAAGCATAAGTGCTTGCTAAATTGGTGCAATAACATTTCAATAAAATCTAATCAGCATTCACTGGAACCACTCGGGCACCGACCAATAATACAATGCAGCTACAGTTCAAGAGTTCAAATATATCACGACTGAACTCAAAGTTCCCCTTCAAACCAAAATTTCCCCTTAAAACTAAAACCCCGCACGTAACCAACAAGACCAATTGTTGCTATCTGCACGCCAAAAAAATAACGAATAAGGGAAAATACAGCGAGCTGTTTGTCTGTGGTCTTCACGCGGCCGTGTTTGCTGGCGCACGTTCTGCTTCGCTCGGCTTTCACGTGACCGCGCGCACACAGGTCGCTGCGCGCCCCCGACGCCGATCGGAGCCCTTAGGGTTTGGGGAGCCGGAGAGGAGTGGCCTCAACGCGGAGAGTGAAGTGTAAAGTAAAGCCAGCAGCAAGATGGACTTTCTTATAGGGAACCCGTTTTCTACGCCGGTCGGCCAGCGAATCGGTAAATATTAAACTCTGATCTCGGTTAAAGCTTTCTCCACCGATCGAAAGTAAAAGAAATTGCCTTAGGAAATAATGGAAGACGCAGCAAAGACGGATGCTTCATCTTTCATAATGAATATAATGTTACTTAACTGTCAGATACTTATTTTCTGAACCTGATCGGAGAGGAAGACGGCGTTATAGTTTAGGACACCCCCGATCTTCGTCTGATTTGTCCGATTGTGTTGTTTTGGGGTCCGAGTGCTTAAATTATGGGGAAGTTGGTTCAATGCTACGCTGTTGTTTGATGGGTCCCTTCATCTTACGGTCTACGGGCAAGAAGAATAGTTTGCATATTTCGCAGAAACTGTATGCACGTCTGTAAACGAAAGTAATCAAAGTCGGGGAGGGTTTACCCGCTGTGCGGTGGTGCTGGTTTTCTCTTCAGGCGCACTGGGGGCGGGCGTGATACTGACACCCGGTATAAACACGCCGAAGTTATATGTCCGTAGTGTAACTTCGACACGTGCTTGTTTTATCTAACTAGGGCTAAAGTAAAATGAACTTGATTGCCCAGATAAAGGGGATAGCGATAGGGATGTGCTCTTTGATTTTCCTGTTGACGAATTGGTTTCGGGAAGCTGTGTAGTTCTTAGTCACTTGTGCTTGGGATTTACCCGTATTCCCCTTTATTCTAAGGAAACGTTTAAATTACCCACCACGTCTACAATCGCAAAATTACGCTAAATTACCCACCCGCGCCTACAGTCGCAAAACGGCCGGCGCTTTTTCTATCCCCTGCGGGCCGAGTGTGTATCAGAGCAGCTGACAGTCACATGAAGTGGAGGGAGAGTGTGAGATCCAGCCAAGGAGGGCTGGAGGCAGCAGTAAGGCAGGATCTGCTACACAAACGGCAAAAAAAGCGGAATAGATGTGACTTTTAAACAGGAAGTGCAGTTACAAATCTAGCAGTGCATAACCATTCTCATTTCCAGTGCATGTAAAAATAAACTTTAATACGTTGTTCTCCCTACTTATACCATTACGTCAGTCTTCAGTTTTATATAGCTGCATATATACTTTTACAGGTGGCTGTGTTTTGCCTTGCCGTCATACAATATAGTACTAAAAATGGTAGGTTTGTCTTAACAAGTCACAGTTCTATGGTAGAGTTGTAATTCTGTTATTTTTTCCACCACCACGCTGATCTATTATATCCTAGTCAATTTTTAAATTCTTCCATCCATGATCCATAAGGCATCGGGCAGGGGACACCCTGGATGGGATGCTGGTCCATCACAGGACATACATTCACACTCAGTGGACAATATAGATACAATATAGCGTTTGTGTGGGCAGGGACCTCTGAACCATGTGGAAAAACATGCAAGACCCTCAGAGACAGGCACTCTATGTGAGGATGAAACAGAGTCAGTGTTTAGCCTGAAACCTTGTGTTCTTCTTGCTAGAACGGGCCACAAGCTCCTCTCTGCCGACGGAAGACTGGGGCCTCAACATGGAGATCTGTGACATCATCAATGAAACAGATGAGGGGTAGGCAGTCGCTCGCGGAGGATGACGCGGGATTTTCTGTCGCGCTTCTGAACGGTTTCTGTTAAAGTGATTCTGGCGTCGCCGCTGTGAAGCACACAGGCTGTCTTATGTTTGTGTCGAAAGCTACCGGTTTTGTTGTTGTTTTTTGGCGCTGTTGTCCCATCTTGTCCCTGTCGCATTGTCGCCAACCGTTGTTTTCGTAATTTGCATTTCAGACCAAAGGAGGCAGTGAGAGCAATAAAGAAGAGGATTGTGGGTAATAAGAACTTCAAAGAAGTCATGCTTGCGCTGACAGTGAGTGTCTGTTCCGTCCATGTCCTTATGCCGCCCTGTCCTCCTCTTCCATGACGTGTCGAAGTGAGAATATCCTCTGGCCCGGCTGTGCCCCTCTAGGTTCTGGAGACTTGTGTGAAGAACTGTGGACACCGTTTCCACATGTTGGTGTCAACCCAGGAGTTTGTGGAGGGAGTTCTGGTCCGGGCCATCCTGCCCAAGAACAACCCGCCGATGATCCTGCACGACCGGGTGTTGAGCCTCATACAGGTGTGTCGTGTTGTGTCTGTCTGTGAGTGTCTTTGTTTCTCAGAGTGTGCGTGGGAAAACTGGGTGGAAGAAACGCGGCCATATTGTTGGATAGATGAGCTAAGCAACATACACATGATCCAGATTGCTGGCCGGACCAAACTGAAACTGGAAATCCAGACTGTTGCTATTTTTGCTCCAAGCAAAATTTTTGCCTTGCGTCCTTGGAGACCGATTGCAGCTGAGTTGAGCGGCTGGGCCCCCAGCTGCGGCCCTCCCTAAAACTCCCGCACCTGCCCCACGTCTCCTGGTATGCGTGCAGCTCTGTCTTACTGAGCAGTGTGATTCACTAGGCTGGCTGACTCAGACTTAAGGCCCAAAACACCTTCAGGATATATAGCATACAAATCAAGATGGTATCATTTTTGTAGTTCTTCCTGAAATCTACGTAGGGCAACAGTCATGCAGAATTCATGCAGAAAGATAGCAATTAGATTTTTTTTTTATTATTATTTTTTATTAAAAAGTTCTCCTGCCAGTCTATTAGCGACTCTCCTAGCCCTGTGTGTCTGAGTAGTGTTGGCCGATCACAGCTGGGCAAAACCATTGACATAACTGGGCTTGTCCTCCATACCACCCCTGCCATCCCCCCCCCCCAGGCCTGGGCAGATGCCTTCCGCAGCTCCCTGTCCCTGACAGGCGTGGTCTCTGTGTATGAGGACCTAAAGAGGAGGGGGCTGGAGTTCCCCATGACTGACCTGGACGCCCTGTCCCCCATCCACACTCCACACAGGGTGCGTACATGTAACACGATGACATCATAATGCTGTCTCCTAGGAAACCACTGTCACCAAACTTTCTTTCTGCAGAGTGTGCCAGAGAATGAGTCATCCACTACGCCCCCTGCTGTATCCTCTGGCATGAGGCCACCCCAGAATCCCCAACTCATGCAGAACACCGGACCAATCACCATCAGGCCTGAACAGGAAACGGTAACACCATGAGGGGGAAGCACCCTGCTTCAGGAAATGCTTTGTTGTTTCTTACATCCATAACATATGGAAGAAGGTACCGAACGTTACAGCTTCTTACTCGCACAGGTGAGGAAGCTCAGAGCCGACCTGGATGTGGTTCGGGGCAACCAGAAGGTGATGTCAGAGATGCTGAGCCAACTGACCCCCAGCAACGCACCGCAGTCGGACGTGGAGCTGCTGCAGGTTCGAGCCGGTCTCTCTGCTGCTGGGTGTCTCCTGGCCAGATGCTGGCCCTGTGTGACTCTCTGCTGCCCCCTGTGTGTCAGTAGCAGCTGTACACCGTGTGCAGAGACATGCAGAGCAGGGTGCTGGAGTTGATCCCCAGGCTAGCGGACGAAGGTCTGATTGGGGAGCTGTTGGCTGTCAACGATGACCTGAACAACACCTTCCTCAGCTACCACAGGTCCGGGGCCGCAAATCGCAATGCTGTTCGGGCTCCATGCACACAGCAGGCTGGAAGTTCAGACCAAGCACACTTCTACACTGTGTCCTTTGGATTGTTCCAGTAACCAGCTTTATTCCCTGTTTATACCTAGATTCGAGAGGCTTAGCAGTTCCCCACATGCTGCAGAGCGGGTAAGATTGGCATGGAAACGATTGTTTTTGTACCCGGTCAAAATAGCTGCAGTATTGATAGTCCTTTATTTTTATTTTTTTTCCTTCCCCTGCTCCCAAGCGATCTGACACAGTCTCCACAGACCTGATTGACGTCAGTCTTGCTCCTCCCACCTCTCTTGCCAATCAGCCCAGCAGCCAATCGGGCGCCACCGCTTCACCCAATCAGACGGCCACACACAGTAAGTGCCACAGTGAATCATTTTTCGGGGATGTTTCTCATTCTGTCAGGTGAATTTGTGAAACCACCTTGTTGCCGATTTAACTCCCTCCCCCAACCCCACCCTCAGGGACAGAGGTGGAGGATGAGTTTGACATGTTTGCTCAGACCAGGAACAGCTCGTTGGCGGAGCAGAGGAAGTGGTAAGGGTACTCAAAAACCCCACTAACTCCTCCATAACTTTTGCAAAACGGACTCCTGTCACTTCTGTTGCGCTGCTGCTTCAGGTTTTCACATTTTTTTATCAGCATTTGAAATTTAAAATGGCTTCACACTCATGACTGTAGTAGGTCTAAATAACAGGTCTAAAACTTCCCAGACTGATTGTGAAAGTAAACATGCTACATTGCAAACAGCAGATTTAGTTTGTGTTCTTAAATGCATATTTGCTACCTAAGGGAATGTATTGGTGCTGTAATATCAAAACTGGTAATATTTATGTACCTCTTAAAAATGTCTTATTTCAGAATAACATGTTCAGTATTTGTTGTAAACAAGAACAATAATAGAATATTTATGACATCATGAAACCGAATTTTACTGTTTGGCTGCCAAAGTTGTTTTTTTGAGTCTCGCCAGCTGTTTTTTTTTTTTTTTTTTAATGCGTGGCACTTTACACGTCTGCCTTTTTCTGTGGGGTGAGGGCGTATTTCACGATGCAGGGAGTATTATACAAACTGGGGTAATCTGTTAGCTGGCGAGATTTCGTAAACAGTTCTGACAGGTCAAGGCTTTCCTATGGGAATTTGGCGAGCAGCTTAATTTTGTCATGCTGCCTTTCGCTAAAATGTTTACCAAAGTTACCCAACTAACACGAGTATCCCCCTGCAGCTTTTTTTTTTTTTTTAAGGGTGTCCAAGCAGAATCGGCGCATTTGCTGCCTAATCCAGCTCAGAAAACCCGCCAGCATGTTTGTCCTGCAGTTTTTCTGAGCTGCGCCTTTAATTTCTGTGGCTTTTGCCCTTGAGAAGAGGAGACCCAGGGCCTAAAACCCTGGAAAAATAGCTGTTTCTACTGTATAGGCATTCTAAGGATATACGGTGAATCTCAATATGCGTACTTAACTGTACTTGTGTTCTTGTGTACCGGTTTTACATCATCTTCCATTGCTGAACACAAGTTCCAATAATCAAGAACAAAAATACAGAGGGCGGTAAAAATCTCCGGATATTGGCTCCGCCCCCACAAATATCAAGGATACATCGGTTGCATCCTCGCCAAACGAGGCCAATCCCATGATTTATTGCGGCACAAGTTCGTTCTTGGAAAGCAAGTTAGCAAGACCGGTCTTGCCAAGACCACAAGTACGATCTTGGTATTGAGATTCACCCACAGTCATCAGTGTCGTGCTTGGAGTTTAAGGCTTAGTCCTGTGTTTGCTGTTAAGTGTCCGGTACGAGGACCCTGGGGCTATAGAGGGGCTGGCCGGAGCCCTGGACAGCAGACTGCACGTCACGGGGGCGGTCAGTACACTCTTCCTTACATAATGATGTATCTCTTTTTTTCAGAAATAATTTAGAAATCATTTGTGACCAAATACCAGTCTATTATTTTATTTCCAGTATTTCCCACTTTGGATCAAAGTCTTTCTATGAAATGTAAACATGCAATATGACATCAGTGTGTATGTTCTCAGTTTAGACGTTTAAGTCTGCCGTGTGAGTGAAAATCGGTGTGCATTCTACGCATCATGCTTGTTAAAAATGTATGTATCCTCACGTACTGATTCCTGTGTGTGTACATGTGCGTTATCTTGCTGACCATGTGTCTAGATTTCAGTGCTTTAACATCTAAGTAACTATAAGCAATCATGTCTGGATGTCTAAAGGACGATGGAAGTTCTTTTCTTCCTTCTCCTATTCTATTCTGACTGGTAAATGAGCAAAGGGGATTATGGGTCTTCTGTGTGAAGAGAACCACCATGGAATTGTTTGCATGCTGTACACTCTTATTTAAATAATCCCTCTCATTCGATTGTAACATTTATATCTGAACTAAAGAGATGTGCTCTGCTGTCAAAATGTAAAGGAATCTGTTACGGGATAGATTTCTGGTCTAATTGGTCAGGGAATGAGTCTCAGTGCAGGGCAGACGTGTCCTAAAGGTATGTAAAATTATGGTATCTTTTTTTCATGCAGTGGGTGCAGTGCAGCAGAAATGAATACACTATTGTTTAGTTTGGCTTCCTGTCTCCTATGCCTCTCCTCTGTTAATTGGAGTTGCGTTACAATGCCGGTTGTGAACCACGTTAACCCCCAGACACACTCCCCCCTCAGATCCCCACCCCCCAGACAGCTGTGATGGAGAACATTCAGAAGTGGCTTTCCGAGGATGTGGTAAGAGAGTTTTTTTTTTTTTTCCAGCTAGTTGCCGTCATCTGCAGTTCCATTAGGCAGAGAACTATATTCTGTTTGCAGTCATGAGTTTCGTATCTTATTAAATACAGAAATTGGACGCATTGTGGTGATGCTGTGTCTGAATTATGGTTTATGTTCTTTTGTGTTGCAATGCAGAAGGGCGACACTGGAGAGAGCGAGGGTGTCACGAGCGAGGGTGTCACGAGCGAGGGTGAGTCTTCATCAAAGCTATTGTCAACGTGATGCACAACATGTCGACATAATTATACCCATTGTGCAATATTTATATCTGAGCCATAACTGTGGAATTCTGTACAGTACTTTCCCTGATGTCTCTTGCACTGTTATGGTTTATTTTTGTATTATTTATTACAGTCTATTAATGTCAAAATGTCTGCCTGTTTTATCTAGGAAAAAAATATAATTTTTCTGTGAAGGGAAACCATTATGTTTGCCAGTGTATTGACAGTTTTCTCCTGTTCAGTTAAATCCATCCTATGTTTTTTTTTTTTTTTAAAAGAGTTTGACAAGTTCCTGGAGGAGAGAGCAAAGGTGGCTGACCATCTCCCCACAGTTCGTAGCACAACCCCAGCCCTGGCTCGACCTCAATCACAGCCCTCTCGCTCCGACGAGACGGCTCATGACCAGCTGTTCACACTCTGAGATGCCGACGCAGCCGCAGCCGTTGGTCTGCAGTTAAGGGCATGCAGAGGAATGGACGCATGGAGTGGGTGGTGGACGAGTTTAGTGTAGGATATGCGATCGAGGCGACCCCCACCCTCCCGTTTAAGCATCGCACCCTCTAGAACACGGAGGTGGATAAATGCAGAACTGTTAAATTGATGGAGAAAATGTTGTAACTTACTCTGAAGTATTATGAGGTAGTAACATGCCTGGTATGTTTATTATGTAAAAATGTAGCTAATCTTTTGCTTTTGGATGATATCCTTGACACATGAAGAATCAGATTAGTTGGATATGGATGCACTACTGTTAATATGAAATGTTAATCATTGTTATGATTCTAGTGAATAATAACTGTTCTGTTTTGGGAGAATGTCTCTAATCAGGACTAAATGAATTTCAGTGGGGATGTCGCTTTTTCACAGGCATAAAACCTGTTTAATCAAAAAAATAAATAATAAATGGTATTGGTGTCCCCTACCTGTAGGTGGTGCAGCTGGAATATGGGGTACGTGAGCAATTTGCCGTGTTCTGTTTTCTCTTTGTATGAATGTAGCGAGAGTTTTTTTTCTCCATACTCGGCCTACAGCAGTGGTGCATCTCGTCTCCACTCCCGTTTTGTGATTTTTTTATTTTTTTTTTATGGACAGGGTAGCATCTGTAGCTAGAAGGGCATCCAGTAGGGGGAGCTAGAGGTAACACGCCTACTCCTTTGCAGATTTTTTGCAGATAGATTATTCTTGAATGGTTTCACGCAGAGTGTGGAGGGGTTGGGATAAGAATCGGCACCTCAAATCAAAGCCGTGATGCTTTCTTGGAAAAGAATGAATAGGACCTTTCAGTTGAAGAGGGTTAGCTCTTTGGTGCATTAATAGGATGTTGAGCTTGAATTACTAGGCGAGGGACCATGAGACTGACCGGTGAAATGGTTTGGTTGCTGGTTTATAGTGGAACAGTAGGAGCTAAATCATCATTTGAGGCTTGAACCTTACTGGTCAGTCCGTGTCTCTGCTCTTACCTCTGGTCATGAGCAGTGGATAAAGACCAAAAGAACGGTGAATAGTAAATAAAAGCCAGAAATGATGTTTCTACAGCTTCCAGGGATTTGAAATGGAGTCATGGTTCTTTTGTGTTTTACAAGGGTCATTTCAGGTGGTTTGGACAAACAAGCCGCCACACTGGGCAGAGACCTAGGGGACGCTGCTGGGATTATTTCTCCCGGCAGGTCTGGGAAGGTCCGGGAATCCCCCGGAATGAGTCAGAGTCTGTGGCCTCGGAAAGAATGGTCTAGCCTGACCTGTGCTGTCACTGCGACCCTCAGCAGAAGTGCTATGAAGATGACTACAACAGAGCTAAGAAGACCAAAATCGGTGCTCTGTCACCAGCTTAAGCAGATAACTGTGGACATGATTGTTGAGAAAGTTCTGACTTCTTGCGAATTGTTTATGTGCATGAAGCGAACCGTGTGCAGGAAGTAAAAGGAGGTGTTTGGGGGGGGGGGTATTTTTAAGAATAAAATCATTGTTTAGAGGTCACTTGATACCACAGAATTAAGTCCTCAGCGCCAGTTCCAAGATAACAGACGTCAAAGTCACTGTCAGTTGAAAATAAACAGTGAATCCTTGACTACCATGTGCGGGTGTAGACTGTATTGGCTGTTCCTACCATAGCAGATACAGTGTTTTTCACTTGATAGTCCCTTCTTCTTTGCTGTGTTATTGCATTTGCGTTCAAGGATGTCTGAACTGATAGAAAGAGTACATAATGACTTCAAACAGCCCAGACACGGAGAGAGGGGCAAACGGTAAGGCTTCAACACTAGCCGGGGCTAGGAGGAGGAGCATATTGACATGCCTTTCTAGTTAGTTCAAAAAATTGTGAGCTTCAGTGGCTGATGGTACCATTAAAGAGGAAGGTGGAAGCAATGGATTGAAAACTAATACTGGAGGCAGTTGAAGGAAAGGGGAAAACTTTGGCGACTACTTGTACTGCGGTGTGATCGGTTTTGCAAGAAAGGCTGAACTTCAGGTCATACTCCACTTCACGATGAGTTGCTTTTTTGCCTGGCTTGTGAGCATTGCCCTTCTGATGTGCTGGACCTTCCCGGGTTTCTCCAGCAACCTGTCGATAGACACTTTCTCCACATCTGTACACCAGCATAAACTCCACTCCGAGGGTCCTCAAAGCCAGGGTGTCCTTGGGACGGACTTATCCTTCCTCCGGTCCAGGTCCCAGTATGTCTCCTCAGTGCTGCCGGTCCGACCGTACTCGCTCTCCATAAATGCGGACGACTACCATTACACCCCGAAACCCAAACACCTTCGGCCAGCCAGGCTGCTGCGAATTCTGGGCCCGTCCTTTGATCCGTTCTGGATGTCGATCGAACGTCCTGCCAACGTGGGAATGTGGGTCTCAGTAGGGATGATTTCGGGGTTGCCGTCACAGGAGACTGCTTTCCGGGATACCAGGACATCTGCAGTGACCAATCACGTCGCCAGCAGCAAAGGCTTCAACCTGAGCACCTCCCCAGAGCTAATGGAGGGGGCAGCTCGCTACCAGAGGAAACTGGAGATGGAAGCGGAGGAGCTGGATCTGCATTTCTTCACCCCTGAAATGGCTGGTTCACTCCGGGCCTGGCTGGTCCGCACAGCCACCTGTGGGCTCCGCTACCAGTGGGTCGACCTGGGCCCCGTGTTTTGGCCCCGGTGGCTCCGGCACACAGACTGCGAACAGTCAGGGACCTCGCAGAGCTGTTCCTTCCCCAGTGGCATGTCCTGCAGACAGGCTCAGGTCACGCAGATTAAAATCTTGGCCTGGCACTGCTGGGGCAATGAGGACAGAAGCAGTGAGGTAACAGGAGAAGCCGATTCAGGGGCATCCCTGTTCGGCAAGCGCTGTGTTTGGCGCCAGGTGCCTTATCCTGTTGTCACAGCGTGTAAATGCTCTTGCAAATAGTTACGCAGTTAATGATATGTTCAGATAACCTGGGGAGCGGACCAACTTACACAGTCTCTCCCATGCACTGCTGTCTCATTTGAATCTCATGTTTTCGACTCCTCTTATAAAAAATTACTACTTTTTTTTTTAACAGATCCTCGTAGGTTAATTAAATCTGATTGACATTATCCATATCACAGTTGACTTGATAGCTGTGCATGCCACTACCAGCCGCTCTTGCTTTTGCTTGTCACATGAAATGATCACTCAGTTCAATAAACTGTTAATCTCATGTGCTTCTCAAACAGACATTTGTGTTGCGTGGATACATTATATCTATAATGTTGTAATAATAACAATGGAGGTAAATGATAGCATTAATATGTGGGGTGTGACTGTGTGCATTATGAAGAATGAGAGAAGTTATTGTTTACATCTCTAACTTTAAGTGTTACAATGACATTCAAAATGCTGACGTCTGACACTGACACACATTTGTTCAGGTGTATACACTTCTTAAGAGCACCTTCTGACACTACAGTGTACTTTACTTTTTGTCAAGTTCTTTTGGTAGCTATTTTAAAACAAAGTGGTTTCTGTCGAATTAAGGAAGTACAGTGTGAGCTGTCTAGTGACACTAACTCCCCATCATGTGACTGTTACATGAATGAGAGTGGCAGAGGTTAGGGGACTAACTGGAAAGGGATATAGGAAATGAAATAGGAACTTCAAACAGGTGAATGGACTTTCAGTAGGTGACATGAAATCGACACATCGGTCTATCCTCAGTCAGGTTTGATGAATTGTCCAGTGACAGACTACAGGAATTTTTTATGAGAATAATGTCTAGTAGGCATGGTGTGTTCGTTAGTATATGTCCTGTGGTAGATTGCCGTCTCATCCACAGTGTACCCTTCCTGGTGCCCTATGCTGTTTAGGAGCCAGCAGACCCCAGAACCCTGGACTGGATAGATAGATGGATGGATGTAGTTAATAATCCAGTCATTCTAGTTCAGTGGGATCTCAGTCTGGCTATCATGTCAGTCAAAGAAGAATAATGGAGCAAAAACGTCATTCTTTCGCCATCTTGGTTTGCAAGTTTATCGTAGGTTTACAGCTTAGACCTGGCTGGGGCAAGCAGAAGGGATCTTTACAAATCTGCTCTAAGATTAAGAGCCGGAGGAGGGATGCTTTCATTTGCAGAGCCGGGAGTTGGCACGGTGTGTCTATCTGAAACTGCACTCCTTGGTCATTTACCCGCTCGACAGTCTTGTGTAGAAGCCAGTAAACAGATAGAAACTCTGCTATATCATCTGCTTCTGTTTGGCAGCTGGCCGTATGGAGCGCCGAACAGCTCTCCCACGCTGACTTTACCTCTGTTTAACATTCATTTGTTCTCGCTTTCGTTCCCTTTTTAGAAACCATCGCTTGGTGTTTTGACCTTGTATATCTGTCCTCTCTCACACCTCATCGTGCCCCCCCCCCCATTGTTTTGTCTATCTCATTGCTTCATTTACATGCTTCCGAGTTACCCAGCCAATACTTATCTAACATGAAGGCCCTTTCATCATTAGCTGCTATCCGGTTGCTTGGGATGAGCAACTAATGTTTGGCAATCCATGGTTTGAAAAATAAATACTTATTGACAGCGTCAATAGGTGTAATTGGACAGAGGGGGAGCTTTCGGAACTGAAAACCTCACTGAAATGACGACCATCGGCCATTAGAGGTCGACAAAAGCACATAATTAGGTACTGTCCGTTAAAGACGCGGCTTCGAATTGAGTGCTGCGGGTCCCAATAAAAACTAAACATATATATTTGTCTTAGGTTGGTGCCTTATTTCACATCGTTAAAGGTTACTTAGTTAAATATTTTGTTCTTGTCATTTAACCTTTTCCCTTGGCTAAAGGATGCACTTGGTTACCAACATCTTAGATAGGATAAGTACTGCAACGTGAGACGGAGTAAAATCACAAAAATTACATTTTTTGTAAGTTATTGCTCATTTGTTGGCGAGGATTTTCCACGCAAGTCGATCTGCCCAGTTCAATAAGGATAGCATAGATTAAAAGCGGATTTTATAGACGGCTCATTTACTGTATCGTATTATAATCGCGAACGACATAACAATTTTTACATGATTAGTAACAGTTTTATGTTGTTTTTGAACGCATCAATGATATTTTGACATATTGCTATAGTGATTGCTGAGAAACAAGGCAAAAGGTAAATAAGGCTGATCGAGAACACTTGAGGAGCACAAGTAACTTGGTAACTCAATTACTAGTCAAGCACAAATTATGAACCGTCCTGATTAATGATTAACAAACATGGTGTAAGTACGTAACTAGCACTTATTTTCTGGTTAATTAATACATTAAGTGTATACTACTACATTATTTGTGCCCCCTCAAGTCAATTGTTACCGGCTGTTTTCGCCGTAAATCAATAGAAAGGCATAACGTTAGTATATCATTCAACATTAAATTTGGTCATCAGTCCATTTATATTACACTTCTGAAGTTAATAGATAAAAGTATGGTGAAACACAATCCAAGTGTCCCGTCACATTCCTCCATTTCCTGTCAAACGCTTTGGGTAGATACCCAGGCCAGTCAACACTATTCTGAACCCCAGGATGAGAAATGTCCGGAAGCCCAACGCCACCCGATTTGCCCTGCAGTATGGGGTTCCATTAGTGCCAAAAATGCGTCGATACGCATTTGTGCGTTCCATTTGTGCCAAAAATATGTCAATA
>JAODLD010000101.1:7339561-7354996 GCA_026781065.1 Mormyrops boulengeri
CAGAACAACACAAAATGGGAAAATTTAAACGGTACTAGAATCAAAACGACAGCAAGACAACCGTCGTAACGACGCAGTCAAACGACTCATCAGAACGACATTCATAACAACGCAGACAAACGACTCATCAGAACGACATTCATAACGACGGAGTCAAACGACAAGAAAGACGACACACCGAGACGACATATTTTTGGCACTAATGGAACCCCATAGTTTACAACATGAATGTGGCCCCATCTGGCTTGTGTGACTGTGTTTATTTGCCCAAATTCCTTTACCTCGCCCAAGTGCCCTGGACTTTAAACCCTACCCTGTTAGAGGTACACAGATTTGTAGGGTGACGTCTGTGCCATTCGGGGTTTACAATGGGGAACATAGGATGTTTATTTGTCTACGTACGTTTTGCTGGCCTCTTTTTGAAATGGTGTCAGATGGGTGCTTCCGAGTGCACGAGTAAGATTTGAGGTATTCGGTCATGGTTAGGCGGGGTGCATTACGGTAACCCCACCTCACAGTACGTCTATTATATCCAGACATTGTAAAACTAGCACATGTGTGTGGTTAACTTGTATAAATACCCAGTCAAAACATCCTTACTTTCATAATTAGGGTTTTCAGCAATTGTACATTTTCCATCCATCGATATTTTGAAGCTTCAGTGTTGTGGGGGTCCGGAGCCTATGCTGGAGGCTACGGGTGCCTGGCGGGGCGATTTTACCTTTTATTAAATGTAGATGTGTCAGTGCGTGTACAGATATTAAGTGCACTCCGCTAATCAGATGTGTTTCTTCCCTGAGATGTGTATCAGTATCCAAGACAAAGAAGTGTTTCTTTGCTCAAAGGGAAGGGCCCAAACAAGGTAACTGAAAAGGACCCAGCCAGTAGTTCTTAGTTTTTATATTATTTTCAATTGTCATTTGCAATCCAGTTTAGTTTTATTTTAGTTTCCAGTGTGGCTTTTATGCACTGTGATTAGTTTTTAATTAAGGCTTTCTTTTTAGTTTTCATGTAGTTCAGTTTAAGTTTAATATTCCTTCCTTAAAATTACTTTAGGGATAGACTGAAATACAAAGTGCTCATTATGTACCAATGTCCGCAGGCCAAAAGGCATTCCAGGTATTATTAATGGTAATTAAAGAAATCATTACTCTAGCTAAATAATATTTAGAAAACGTAACAAAGTATTTCACATTTGTTTTATTTTATTTCAGTTTTGGAAGCAGTTTATGAAAATGTTGTTATATTTTTATGTTTAGTATTTGTTAATGGTAATAAGCCAGGTCCCAGACTGAGGATGAGCTGTGATTTAGGGAGGACCACACCACAGCATATTCCGGATGGCTGGGATCATGTGTTCAGTTGGCCCATAGAGGTAAGCAACGTGCCAGTATGTCAGCCAACCATCATGGGAAAGGGGAGATGAATGAATACCGCTGTGATACTAAAGCTTGATTTGGTGCTGTAATCATGGGAAATTGTTTCTCACGCATAATGGAATAATTTTATTAGAAAATATAAAGTTACTTAAATCTGACACACAATGTTAAAAATTACACAATATTAAAAACAAACAAATGCATGAAATCTAGCAGTAATCTTTCACAAATCATTTTTTAGAAATAATAAATTCTGATCTTTTTTTTTTTTTTACAGTAAGTCTGTTTTAAATGCATCGATTAAACTGCATAGGTGATTCCAGCCTCCAACCAAACACACACACACACACACACCCTCCAATTGAGTTATTTGCATACTGGAGCTACATATTACACTAAAAGTGCTGGGTTATCATTAAGATGCTACATCTCAAACCGGAACAATCCCAGAAGAGACGAGCAATACTGTACAGCCAAGTACTTACAGGAAATGTCTAAATGCATTATTATTATTTTAAGCAACGTTTGAGAAGCAGCTATGGATCGCCAGCTTTAAGTGCCTGTTACTCAGTTTCTTTATGTTTCGCCACAGGTTCAATAAAAAAAAAAGAAAGAAATGTATCAAAATTTGTATATTCCAAGTCCCACTGTTGCTAAGGCAACGCAGATGCCCAGGATTAACCGAAGAAGGGAAGAAGGGACGAGTGAGGTTGGGGGTCGTGCTTGTGTCAGCAGGTTACCTCCTGCAAATGGGAAACAAAAAATGATGATTACTGCTTCATGTTTTTATAGTTTCTGTACACAGTTATATCAGGGGTGTGGCTTGGTGACCACAAGTAATGGTTTAAAAGCATATAACCACAGTCAAGGTAGACTAATTTTTTTTGTAATGATTTTCATTACTCAAGGGTACAAAAATGGAGCCATGTGGGACTCGTGTTCATAAAGTCAGGCTCACAATAACTGTGACGTGGGTTGGGTGGGACGTCTTTCGGCTGGAAGTCTTACCCCATGTGTTGAGAGTAGAGTGTCTGCGGCTCACGTCAGGTCTGCTCTCGGTAAAGCTCAGTATCTTCTGTAGATCTTCAAAAACCTAAGAGTACAAAATGGTAATTGCACCCAACTCTACTGTACTGTGTTTCTCTCGATAGAACGACAACACATCCAATTCAAAACAGCACTTGTAGAACACAGAAACGATAGTGTGCCTCTCCCTCACTCCCACAGCCTTCCTCTCACCTCGACGTTGAGCTGGAAAGCTCTGACCGCCTCCTCCAGCAGGCCCTTCCTCTCCTCCTCCGTCAGCTCGATGCTGTTCATCCTGCTTCTGTACAGCTGCTTGAAGCGATTTGGGCTGCTCACCCCAGGGAAAGAGAAGAAGGACAGACCCTCCCCATTCTTCAGCCCCAGGGACTTCTGGGTAATGCGTCCCAGGACCTGTCCCCCTGACAGGTCTCCAAGGTAACGGGTGTAGGCATGGGCCACTAGATATTCTGGATTTTCTTTGCCCACCTGTGAACAAGAGGGAAAGATACTAAGTATGAAAATGTGGACAAAACCTTCTGAAACAAGTACAACATTAACAAACAAACAAAGTAAATTAAACTAGAATAGAGGCAGTACCTGTCTCAGCCTCTGTGTGTATCTCTGTGTAGCTGCAGGGATAATAACTCTCTCCCTCCAGTTTTGTCCATAAAAGTGCGCGAGGTCCTTCTTCAGTGACTCAAGTCGGGCCAGTTCTTGGGGAAAGTATACTGGTGCCACACTTGGATGGGAGGCATTTCTGTCCAGTTCCTCTTCCAGAGTGTTGTAGATCTCATAAAGCGAGAACAGGAGGAGCTTTGGAGAGAGAGAGAGAGAGAGAGAGAAGTTAATATACATCCTACACGGTGGAAGTAACTGACTCTATATACCATTTACCCTCACTATCTTGAACAAGCTACCAAAAAATGAACACCAAATTACTGAAGTCAGATGAATCTAACAGCTACATTTATAAGTAGGTCATTATTATCATTTGGAGAATAAGTACTTATGGATTTGGACGGAAGAAAGCTCAAGTGATGGAAATGTGAAACATAGAAATACGAATCAATGAATGTGATTCAAAGCAGAGACCAAAGCAGAGTGTGTTTGTGGTATAGAGTACATGCAGATGGAGATCAGTGTTACCTTATACTGTGGTAGGGTTATCTGCCCCCTCTGGAAGCTCAGCATGAGTTCGGTGTTCTCCGCCCTGACGTGGCTGTCCTTTGTCACAGCCTTGATCTGCTCCGACAAATCGCTGGAGAGAAAAAGAGGGACATTAGTTTTGGAGAACCTGAAAGCACAGTAGACACCACAGTATTGGATCTCTACAGTGATACCAGCCATAAGGTGGCAGAACAAGATATCTAATATGGGGTCCTGGTTTTTTTGGTCTGTGTTAGTACTTTTTAATGTCCAGAAAGTAGCGAAACAATGTTTCACTGTACCGAATGTATAAGGACAATGAGGTTTCATTTGTTCATTCATCCGTTCATTCAAAATAAGGGCTAATATACAAGCTTTTTCCAAGTAAGCACATGTATGCTGTAGACTTGCACGAGGGAACCGAAAAAGGGGGTCATTACCTGCCACTGATCTGAACATCTTCTTTAGGATGGTTTTTGTCCGTCTCTATATGCAAAAAAACATTAGGAAAGCGAGTCAATATCATGTCAACACAAAACTAATCGGGCACACTTCAGTGTTGTCGCACGGGTAAGGAGAAAAAAAAAGGGTTTTGCATGGATGGCTTGTGTTGGCATTACAAATGTGTCAAACTGCTTTGTGTGACACCACACAATGCATGACTTGTGCTTGAGTGTCTGCTGAAGCCAACGCCGTGCTGAGCGTCCAATCAGAAAGTGAGGTCCCCCCTATGCTGCTTGGCACTGGACGGATCTGTGTTTGCCTTCCTTACCTAGAGCCGTGTTGTTATTTTGAACTCCGTGTCTCCGCCGCACGCCTGCTTCGGACTCTACAGCAGTCTGCATCTTCAGGAGGTCATCAAACACCTGCCAAGAAATTATACAGGGGATTAGAGCTACGCTCATCAACAGGACCCCAGCAAACGCTGCACAGACGCGATGTGACACTGCTTTTCACAGCACAGTGAACAAGTGACCTCTATCCATTGCAGTTCCCATTACAATGAAAAGTACACTTGTGTTTTCTGTGGCTGCTTCCCACTTAATGCCTTTCTCTTCCTCTTTTTCTCCTGTTCCCTCTCTTTCTCATACACTGTCAGAAAAAAAAAAGTACCAACTTTTACCCTTCAGGGTACAATTACTTGCCACTGGGGCTGTACCGTCAGGGGTCTGCCAGTTGTACCCTAGCTGCAGGTAAATAATATACCTTTTAGTCTAATTCTAGGTACAGAAATGCACACTGTGGACCATTTTTATACCATTGGGGATATTCATTTTGTTTGTACCTTGGGGAACAAAACTGTATTGCACTGTTTTTTTCCTGGCAGTGACACTGCTATTCAAGTCTTAAACTGAAGTATTTTCTACCCATTAACTGTTTGCATCCTCACACTTGTTGTGCTCCCAGATCTTGCCCATCGCTTTCAGGTCCCCCCCCCCCCCACTCCCACAGCCTTTCCCTTACCTCAATGTTGAGCTGGAAAGCTCTGACCGCCTCCTCCAGCAGGCCCTTCCTCTCCTCCTCCGTCAGCTCGATGCTGTTCATCCTGCTTCTGTACAGCTGCTTGAAGCGATTTGGGCTGCTCACCCCAGGGAAAGAGAAGAAGGACAGACCCTCCCCATTCTTCAGCCCCAGGGACTTCTGGGTAATGCGTCCCAGGACCTGTCCCCCTGACAGGTCTCCAAGGTAACGGGTGTAGGCATGGGCCACTAGATATTCTGGATTTTCTTTGCCCACCTGTGAACAAGAGGGAAAGATACTAAGTATGAAAATGTGGACAAAACCTTCTGAAACAAGTACAACATTAACAAACAAACAAAGTAAATTAAACTAGAATAGAGGCAGTACCTGTCTCAGCCTCTGTGTGTATCTCTGTGTAGCTGCAGGGATAATAACTCTCTCCCTCCAGTTTTGTCCATAAAAGTGCGCGAGGTCCTTCTTCAGTGACTCAAGTCGGGCCAGTTCTTGGGGAAAGTATACTGGTGCCACACTTGGATGGGAGGCATTTCTGTCCAGTTCCTCTTCCAGAGTGTTGTAGATCTCATAAAGCGAGAACAGGAGGAGCTGTGGAGAGAGAGAGAGAGAGAGAGAGAGAGAGAGGTTAATATGCATTAAACACGCTAGACGTAACTGACCATACATGGAGTGACAGGACATCAATGTGTCTGATCAGAAGTAACCATGGAAAAATGATTATTTTCATTACAGTCATATGCGAATGTGTGTAAATGTGACATTTGTGAAAGGAAATGGGACGTTTATTAGTTAAGGATACATATTTGTAACCTTAAAGTTGCAGGTTTGAGTCCCTGGAGTGACCTTCCTATAGTGTCCTTGAATACAGAATTTGACATTAACAGCTACATAAAAACACTTTAAAATTTGCTTTGGATTGTCAGATAAGTAGCTTAATGTGACTGTGTGAGGTTTACGTGGCATTGCACAGTACTGTGTGCTTAGTGAAGCATAATTATTTACTTAAGATATCTAATTATTACCTTATACTGTGGCAGAGTTATTTGCCCCTTCTGGAAGCTCTGCATAAGCTGCGTGTTCTCCGCTCTGACGTGGCTCTCTTTTGTCGTGGTCTTTATTTGCTCTGACAGATCGCTGGGGAGAGGGATAGATAGAGACACATCAACACAAAGGGACACATTGATGGCCAGGTGTCACGGGAGAATCAGCGCGGCGCTGCGAGAGACCGGCTACAACATAAACAAAGAGATGGGGATCCGGCGAATTTACAGCGGCGAGAAGCAGAACAACGACACCAATGCGCATCCCGTGTGGTGGATAATGCATTTTTAACACCAAAGTGCGGAGTTTTTTGCGGGAACGCCCGCAAAACCGTTGAGAAAAAGGAAATTAAATCACTGCACATGAATTTAGCGAGGAGAAAGGATTATAAAAATAAAGATTAACAGCTGTGGAAAAGTTTTGAACGAAATACCTTTCTGTGCTCTGGGCCGTTTCGGTCTGTCTCTTGCCACCACTGTCCATCTCTGTTAATAAATCAACGTTTTTGATAGTGCGTTGAACAAGTAAAGTTTATAAAGTTTTAGTAAAATTACAGTATATTTTAATAACGATGGCATTCAAAAATACAAACAAATACCGAAACGTAATCATTACATTTCTAGTAGGCTATTTTTCTTATATCTTCTTACCTGCGGTCAGCTTCTTTGTCTTTTCTGTGTTTATTTGTATAGATTTCTTTGGCAGGCTCTTCTGAGCTCCTCTCGGCAGTCCTACTGAACTTTTGAGTCGACTGTGTTACTCGCTGTTACAGTCTTCTTTTATATCCAGCGTAAACCCTCCTCCCCCTCCTTCCCCCTTTGTAATAAAAGGAAGTGAGACTGTTGACTCAACAGTGCCATAATACGCCGCAGAAAGGAAAAAGAAGGCAAGAGACCGACCAAACCGTGACGGCGCACATTTCTGCAGCCAGAGGACGGGGGGGGGGCAGGCAGTGTGATGAAACCGTGACTCAGCAAAGAGACCGGTCACACGAATCACATGGGTGTGTTTTCCCTTTTGTGTGCTGCTACACAGTAGTTCCATTTCTGTTTGGGTTTAGTGTCTGGTCGTTTTAAACTGCGGAATCGGGAAGTTAACTCATCAAATTGCTTATAAAGAGAGTTCACACGACTGTTAAAATGACCAAATAAACTGCATTGTTGTCTTTGTTTTCTGAAATTAGTGATTAGAAGTTTGGCAATTGCATTTAAAAGTAACTAATGCAAAATGAATATCATTTAGCTGTAGAAAGCATTTCTATATTTCACGTTTTGATGTTTTTTACGAAAGATCTCCTCTTCTGTCTGCTTCTTAATTGTTTATGTAACATTAGTACTTATGGGCTATAAGTTAAATTAAATTGATCAGGAAGCGGGTCCCCGCTGCAGGTCATAATGAAGCATAAAACTACTTTGCACAGCTTACAGGCTGATTAAGTGTCCGCGGGGTAGTTTTGTCTGGTGTTGAGATTCACCGAGATTTAAAAAAAGGTCTGTGACTTTAAATCTCTACCATGAGGCAGCATTAAGGAGGGAGGGAGCTGAAGGCATGGGTGGCGGGGGGGGGTGAAACCGTGACTCGGCAAAAGTTCGCGGCAGCAGGGGAAGGAGGCGGGCCGTCGCGCTTCCAGTGAAACAAAGCCGTGTTCGGTCTGGTAGCTGCATTGATCTAACAAGCTTGTCTTTCGCTGTCATTTATACTTCACTTTACCTAAATATTGTATTTGAAAGCCAATATCTACAGTCATAGGCCTATTGGATCTACGACTTGCCATCAAGTTAGTTTGCTATTTAAAAAGAGACGTTTTTGTTTATATTTATTTAAGGTAGGTTTATTGTTACACGTTAATTTAATACTTAATTTAGAACAAATTGTTAGTTTCTGTGTTGATCTGCATGATTTGAAATACGTCCTTTTTTAACAAAGAGCTGCCGGATACAGGCCCGTACGATACAGATTTTGCGGTTTAACAACACATGTGAAATAAACCACCGTTCACTATTTCCGTGAAGCTAGACTGTAAAAGCAACGATATCACAGATTTATAAGCACATGGAAAACTTCTCCTTTTTCCTTGCAAAAAAAGTGTCTATATTAGGTTTACAAAAAACCGCCAGAGGCAGTCACAAATTATGTTTTCGTTAAAATGATGTATTCTGTCACACCCGCTTTTTCTTGCTTAATCGGGTGTGAAGCCAGCCCTTTGATCTTGCTCTGAGCCAGTGGCAACTATCTCTCAATCTCATTTAAACAGGGCAGTGATTATTGCTTACTGGCGTGGCTGCACGATTCGGGATAAAATATGAGTCAGGATATTTTTCCCCCACTCAGAATTTGGATCGAGATTTTCTCTCACGATTGTTTACCAATATTTTTTTTCTCTTTTATTGGAACTGTGACATTAAGTTTGCATTACCGGAAAGGCGCAGTCCAAATTTTTAACAAGCAACTGATTCCTAACTAATTGTTTTTACTATCAATTCGTAATGTTAAAACAGAAAAATACACGAGTAAATGTAACCCCTTTTTTGTAGGAGCACAACGTTATTGCTCTAATAGGTTGGAAAACAAAAATCTTTACTGTAGCTGTACCGGAAAGGACGTATCAAATGGACTGAATCATTTCGTCCTTGTTTTCGAAGCTTTTTCTTTCGTCTTGTCGCACACATTAGATTTCCTTTGAGATCTACCGCTTTTTCTGTGTTTGGTTCGTGTCGGGCAGTAACGCAGTATGAGGTCACATAGTGTGTCTTTTGGGGTTTTTTCATCGTTGCCAGCATCATCCCTAAATAGTGGTTTTGGGTCCCAAGTTTCTGTTTTTATAACCGTCCATGGCTCTTGTTGGCTAGTATCTTGTCTACTGTTTTTAGGATCTACAGCTTCCCTGGTGGTCTAGTGGTTAGGATTCGGCGCTCTCACCGCCGCGGCCCGGGTTCGATTCCCGGTCAGGGAATGAAAGCTTTTCATATGTTTGAGCAATTTACTCCGCGATTAATAAAGTCTTCTGATAGATGCTGTCTTGTTTGTCGGATCAAGGTCCTCATTACCTGCAGTCCCACATCTGGAGTGCAGGATTTGTTCTTAGATTTGACACTAGTATATCCTGCATTTGTCTTTCAGCCCCACTTCTGGTTGTCTGGTTCCTGGTTTTCCAGTCCTCTGCATTTGTCTGTTTTTTGTGCACCTCATCTGAGAGCCATCCAAGCAGGCAGCAGCCCCAAGTCCAGTTGGTTACCCATTTCCTGCAGTGAGCTGTCTTAAGGACTTGGGGGCCATTGGGTGGAAGACCTGGCATTATGGATGGAGGGTCCAGGTTTGGGTGCCCTGTTTCAGGCGGAGTATGTGAAAGCCAATACATGTGTTTTTATCCAAATGCTGAGCCCTAGTCATGACAGTTTGACAAACATGGTTATTTATATCAGCTGTTTTCTAGTTTACGCAATATTAAATGTCAATCATGGGTAAAGAGAGTTGTTTTTATCTTGTTCTTCCAAGGTAAATTTGCCTTTTTGCTTTTCAGTTGTGAGATACTGATACGGATATGAAAAAGGAAAATTAAACTTTGGAGTTCAGAAATTCATGTATACTTGTATGTAAATTGGCAGTACGCTTAAAGTAACATAGGGTTTTTAAAGTTACTTACTTATTTATTTATATTTTTTCATAGTTCAATAATATGGCCTTATGTTGTTTCAACTTCCATGAGAAAATTGATGTACCACTGACCTGTACCTAGCTACGTGTGTGTAGATATATTTTTAGGAAATAGCTTTATTAAAATTGCTAGCCATCTTGTTACAAAAAGAGATTTAGGCCGAGTCACTTTATTAGAATGATTAATGTGAACCCTAACCGATTGTTTATGTCGGTCTGGTGGATAACCGCAGAAAATAAGCGGAAAATGCACTACGACTTTTCTCCTGCAGGGGGAGTGCAAGAGCTTGATTACTACAGGCCAGGGAGATTGCCTGAGGTACAGCTCACATGGAGATGAGGGGGGAAACTAAGCATTAGCTAAAAGAGAATAAAATAACAGTAAGCCTTATTGTTAAAGAGACTCGTACTGGACCTTGGGATGAGGCCAGTTCACAGATCTTGGGACAGTTTCAGGTACTTTTAATAAACATGGTGTTAATGTGCGACAAGTAATTAAATAGATAAATAGCCAGATATACCACAATGATAAACCACCAAATAATTTATAATAAAACACTGGTTACATGCTGGGACATACGTAGAAATTCTGTGCCGCCTGTCAAAATTTCACCATGGGCTGGCTCCTTCATTTGGTACTTTCAGTCTGAAGAAATTATGGGCCCTGCGTAGATTTTGCTCCGAGCAGGGGATGCTCGACGGTAGTTTTTGGGGCCTCTACTTGATCTCCGTGCCCCCATGTAATTTATTTAGTGGTGTATCCGTATTCTCCTGTATTGATCTTGTCCTCTTGCGGTCAGTTACAAAACATGTAATAGATTGCTTCTTTTCCTGTTAATAATATTTACATTCTTCAATACAAACTGAAAATCGTTGATAGTTTTGTAGTATTAAGAGCCTTTTCTATCTCCCCTTTGTAACAATATGCCTAATCATTAAAATATAGTTGCAGAGTTTCATTCATGTTTATATGTTTTTCTTTTTAATTATCAAATGTATTTTCTGGTTATAAATAAGTATGGATGCCCAGGACGGGAAATATGGAGAAGGGTCTGGCTGCAGATCTCCTCTGTGGGTACATCTCCTCTGAGGGAAAGGAAATGACGTAAATTTGAATACCAATAGAGATTTACCACTGAAAAGCAAAGCTAGTCTAAGACGGCTTAATCCTTGTCCGCAAAACTGCCCCAAAAAGTTATTTTGAAATTTATTCACAGTAACCTCCATGGAGTCTAGAATACTAGTTGCATGTAAGAATCATTTCATGTCTGTAGGATGTTAATAAATGTAAATAAATGTAATGTGCTAATTTTATATGGTACTAGATTCAATGTTTGACAATTTGTATTACCCAAGAATGATTGTCTTGTGACTGACCAGACTGAACAAAATCATGATTTGTTATTTTAATGTTTTTAAAAACGTTACGTCATTTCCTTTCCCTCAGATGAGATGTACTGGCAGAGGAGATGTACCCAGAGAGGAGATCTGCAGCCAGAGCCTCTTGGAAATATGTCTGTGCACAAGTCTAACAAAATATGCTTTAGGAAACATCCATATATTACTTGATACACACCTTGACATCACTTTACAACAACTTTTTGTTTAAGATTAGGACTGGTCCAATGAACAATGCAAACTGCGACTAAGACACAAATTACGAGTGCAAAGCATGACTTTTTTGTTATAAACGCAGGAATTTATATTAAAATAACATTAAATCCAACGAGCAGTGCTGGTGAGGCTGGCCGAACCCCTCCCAGGGCATCGCGCTCCCTCCCTCCGTCTCCACGCGCAGCCATTTGTTTACCGATGAATACAAAGATGGCGGCTGCCGGCGCGTAAACTGGAACGCTGCTAAGGTATTAGCTTTATTCAATATGAACCTTCGCATTCCTCGTTTCTGGCCGCCGCTGGCTTCGGCGCGGCCCGGAGCCACGCACAGGATGTAAAACGGAGCACTAGGCGAGAAGCCCCGGGTTTGATTTACTCGAGCCCCGCGTAGGCCTACTCCGCGCGGAGCCGAGCGGGCTCGAGTGGTCGGTCTTGCCCGGGTAGGTGACACTTCCGGTTCGAGGCGGCCGAGTCGGGAAGGACCGACCGGGCGAAAGGGGGTGTGTTTGTGTTCAAAACGTAGGCGGGAAAAGGTATAAACTCAATTAAATCCGCCACCGCTTTCGTTTATTTATCTTCTTTCGCTTAATCGGGTGTTGCTGTAAATCTCGATACTATATCATAACGGGAGTAAAATACATGCAGCTATGCAGAGAGAGAGGCTGATCTCGGTCGCATGGCTTACATGACAGACATGAATCCTATGATCAGCTGGGCGTTTGACAGTTTCGAGCCATTGATTACTCGGATAACGTCAAAGCGCAAGATACCGCTTACATCTGTTTTGCTAACGGCATTATAATGTCTGTCCCCGAGCTTGTTTGTGTTAATCGCAGTTTACGGTGTGTAGTCGGAAATAAATTTGCACCCGAGTATGCGAGAATTTCTGAAAACAAGAATGTTCTGAAATCTGTTTGTTGAAATACTGTTTATATTCCGGTAACGTAATTTGTTATGCAAATGGCCCAGTATAATTCAACGGTGTATATGATAGTCGTTGGTAATGAAAGAATATTATGGTTTTTTTTGTATAACTTCGTCGTTACCTAACCTATAAGCTAACTAGGTACTGTTTCCTCTGCCGAGTTAGTGAGGTAGAGACTGCCCGGATGCCGCTTTGAATGGGATCATGGCATTTGAGGAGATAAAGAAGAAAGGCTTGATCGGTAAGGGATCTGCTTTCACTGACATGCTTCCTGCCTTCTGGTTTAATTAAAAAGGCTTCATGCTTAAGGACAGTTATGACATTACTATGGCCCTCCCTCCTTTCTTTGTCAGAGGTGTCAGGTATGGAGGGGGATGTGGGTCTGGTAGCAGGACGTAGTCAGAGAGAGAAGAGGAGATCTTACAAAGACCTGCTCCGAGAGGAGGAAGAGATTGCAGCTCAGGTGCGCAAGTCCGCCAAGAAACGGCCCAAGGTAAATGGTGTGGGTTTTTCCTTTGTTTTCTGCTTGTTTTTTTCCCATTGTGTCTGTGCTCTGAGTATTTCCCATATGTAAATTTTTTCCCTTTCCATAATTTTGCCATTGTACTACAGCCTTGTCACAGCCATGCACTGTTTACCTGCTTGGGCTGATATATTCAAACGTACCGGAATTAAAAGTTTAAAATACATTTAATGTGTATATCGGTTGTATTTTACCATCGTTTCTCCTCTCAGGACTCTGAACTGTTTTTACTGGGGGGAGAATCTCACAAGAAGAAGAAAAAGCACTTTGATGAAGACTTCTTTTACAGAGGTGAGGGGATGCTTTTAGGCTGCTACACAAGGGGGAGGGACATGGCACATCTGGTGATGGGAATTAAATTGACTGAGATTTATTTGGCCCAAGGGTCCCTGGTATATATTTTTGTTTTTCTGCTCCCTGATGTTCTGAAACATCTTCTGCAGACCTCCAAGGATCTGGCCTCCCAGTGCACAAAAAGAAACGCAAGCCCTCCGACGGCTCCCTGTCTCTGTCCTCCTCCCACCCCCCTCACTCCACAGACACTGCCATGGGGCTCCTGCAGGCCATCACCTCCCCGATGGCCACGGGCTCCGAGCCCAACCCGCACCTGCACAAGAAGCCCTCCTACCCCCCATCGTCCTCTCATTCCTCCTCCAAGGAGCGGAGGCGCGAGGTAGGGCATGGAATCAGCAAGAGCCACTCTTCTTCCCACTCCCGCCCATTCTCATCGTCGTCATCCTCCTCCAAAAAGCACTCCTCTAAATCAACACTGTATCTAAGCGGGGCTGGCAAGAGCAGCAACAGCAGCGCGGGGGGGGGCGAGCCCCTGACCCTCAGGGAGGCGGAGGGCCTGAAGATGAAGCTCATCCTTTCACCGAAGGAGAAGGGCGAAGGAGGCACATCTGAGGGATTCCCGTTCCCGCCACACTCTTCCTCATCCTCCTCAGCCTCCTCCAGTGCCAAGAAAGGGAGCTCGAAGAAGGAGAAGGACAGAGATAGGATGCTACTGTCCAAGTCCCCCAAGAAGAGGCAGCAGAGCAGGGATCCACTTCCTGTGGTGGGGGAGGAAGTGGAGCTGGAAGGTGAGCGTGCTCTTCACTGACACCCACCTCCCATTCCACCTCCACACAATTACTTTGTATTTATTTATATAAGTTCAAATTCTACTAAACTAAAGCATATTGGGTTATGACTGACTTGAAAAAGTTGAATCTCCCCCTTTTCAGACTCATTTTCATGTGCAGGCTATTCTTCAAAATCTATCAACATCGTGTTTTAATGTTCAGACATAGCATTTTTACTGAATTCAATTTGACCTTGGACAGAGTGTTTACTTCTAATCTTGGGTATCAGATATTCATTTTCTGCTTGGTCCCTGTTTGGGTGAAATGTTCCACCTTTTGTAAACCATGTTTAGTTTTAGACTGTGTTACTTGGTTATTTTAGCATCATGTGAATTGTTCTGTTACAATATTAAAGTCATCGAGGATCTGCATTAACCTATCAGGGCACTATGGTGGAGCCCTTGGCTTGATGGGTGGAGAAACCTCTTCTTCAGGCGGTGAATTGGAGGCGGGCGAGCTGGTGATAGATGACACATATACTCAGCTAACCAAAAAGAAGAAGAAGAGCAAAAAAAGCAAGAAGAAGAAGGAGAAAGAGAGGGATAGGGAGAAGGACAAGAGTGGAAGAGAAAAAAAGCACAATCGAGCAGGCAGTAAAAAAGGTTTGCCAGGTGAGATGCTAAGTGTTGTGTGGACCGGCACATCTTGTTCTGTGTTTTGTTTGCTCAGGTGTTATTGAAGTGTGTATGCAAAATAATAAACCCTGCTCCTGTTTCCTGTACAGGAACGTCTCTCCTCCTGTCATCTGGGGAAGTTTCTCGAAGCCACGCCCATTCCCATGGGTCAGCCAATCACAGCACGGGAGTGGGGCTTTATGCGATGGCTTCTCCAGTCTCCTCTCACCACCACAGTAATGAATCACAGAGCGAGAAGAAGAAGAAAAAGGAGGATAAAGATAAGGAAAAGATGGAGAGGGAAAAAGACAAGGTCAGAAATGCGGCCGAAAAGTTTGGAATTGTGGAATTGGAATTGAAATTGAAAGTGGAATTGTATGCGCGTCGCCGTCTGTTCTCCATATCAAGGTGGTGTTTTGTTTTGGCAGCCCAAGAAGAAAAACATGACTGCATACCAGGTGTTCTGTAAGGAGTACAGGGTCAACATCAATGCTGAGCAGCCAGGACTAGGTCTGTGCCCCTCGTACTGCTTCCTGGCTACTGTCACCATGACCTTCACCGTTGCTCTCTGTAGAACCCCCATAAATTGCATATCAGACAAAACAATGAACCATGCAGAGAACAGAAAGATACCATGTGTTGTTTGGGAAAAAGACAACAGATGTATATATGAAATATGCAGGTCTAATTTTGTTTGTTTTGCTGTCGGATGAAGTGTTGACAACACTGGAGATTGGCAGTAATAGAATACAGTTCATGGAATTCATAAAAGTTTTTAATACAGTTAATGTTCTGATTTTCCATCCATCCATCCATCATCTCCCGCTTCATCCGAAGTCGGGTCGCGGGGGCAGCAGCCTCAGCAGGGAGAGCCAGACTTCCCTCTCCCCGGCCACTTCGTCCAGCTCCTCCG
>JAODLD010000101.1:7355096-7368044 GCA_026781065.1 Mormyrops boulengeri
CCTCCGGTCCCCCTTCTTAAACAGGGGGACCACCACCCCGGTCTGCCAGTCCAGAGGCACTGCCCCCGATGTCCACGCGATATGTTCTGATTTCATATAAACAATTTGTTTTACAATTTTTTTGTTTGTGTTTTGTTTTATTTTATTACAGTTTTTGGGGAGTTGAGTAAAAAACTTGCAGAGGTGTGGAAACAATTGCCTGAAAAAGACAAACAGGTTAGTTGTTTTGAAAGATGAAATAAGCCATTTTGCTGTGCTGGTCATTTTGCTGTGCTGGTCAATTTGCTGTGTTGGCCTTTTTGCTGTGTTGGCCGTTATGCTGTGTTGGCCTGACCACTGCTGGCAAAACTGTCTCTTGTCGTGACAGTTTTTCAGCTTCTTGTTTGTCAAATTTTAATACGACTACAGTTCAGACCAGTATATTTCCATCCTAAATAAATCAGTTCAACAGAGTTCAAACATTGAATGTCTGATCAGACTCCTGACTGCCTCTCCCTGCTGCCCTTCAGGTGTGGAGACAGAAAGCTCAGTACCTGCAACACAAACAGAACAAAGCCGAAGCTACAACGGTCAAGCGCAAGATCTCGGGGTCCGAAGGCAGTAAAGTCAAAGGTAATCATGAGCACTCGGGCACATCGCCGGCCCAGTGACCCATCATCCATCAGCCGGCCTTTTAGGGGAATGTTGCCTATTTCGCTAAATGGGGAAGTTCAAGCCAAATAGAGATTAAAAACATTTCTACAGGTGGAAAATTAGCTGTTTAATTGGCAACCCTCTGCTACAGGTTCAGCATTTTTGACCCGAAGTCTATTTCCCTGACCTGTAGAAATGTCATAGAAATATGTTACCACATGGTTTCAGAAAGAGAACACGGAGTAAGCGTGCCGTCACCTGTCCCCCGTCCCCTGTCCTCTTCCCCAGGGCCACTGAAGGGGACAGCAGGAGGAAGCGGAGGGGGATCCGTTGTTCTGTCCCCCAGTCGAACCTCCGTGGGTGTGTCCCTGTCTCCTGCACGTGTCCCAGAAGTGGACCCCATTGACGCTGCTGCTCACCTGCAGTTGCTGGGAGAGTCTCTCTCACTCATTGGGCACCGGCTACAGGAGACAGAGGCTAGTATATGTCATGGGGGGGGGTGGCAAGCAAGTTTGTCTGCTGACATTTTACGGCAAAAGAGCGCAAGAAACATGTTTAATGTCAAGTCTGGGTTCTTCCATCTGTCCTAAGTTTTTTCTTGCAGCCGTGATGTTGCCACAGAAATGCTGGGAAGGGACTAAGCGCATGTCCTCCTCCTCGGTGTCCCACAGGGCATGGTGGCCGTGTCGGGCAGCCTGTCCGTGTTGCTGGACTCCATCCTGTGTGCCCTGGGTCCCCTGACCTGTCTCACTGCCCAGGTCCCAGAGCTGAACGGCTGTCCGCGGCGCGTGCTGGTGAGATTTCGACTGTCTCTCTCTCACACCGTCTTTTTTCATTTTCCCATCTGCAGGTAGTTCTCAATTTACCCAACTTGCATAAATCTGAGTTTAGGCAGTAAATATCCAAGATGCATAGTTTATGGAAGTACTAACACAAAAAAGGCAACATACATCTTTTCATTTGTGTAATATGTATTATGTGTTCTCCAAATAATACATTATCATATTATTACTGGTAAATTGTTGGGCTATGTGTGTTTTGCTATAAGGTTTTACTGGAATGGTATGGAGGTGTAAATCTGACATGCGTAAAATTTGACTTGGTTATAGGTCTGTGGATCAGATTACTTGTATGAGTCAAAAACTGCCTGTATGTCTAAATTTCCCCCTTTACAATGTAAAAGACTGACTTGCTCATACTTTCCTGTGAGAGTCCAAGCCTTTACTTCCTGTTTGTGTCTGTTGTCTTTCAGTCCAGCACTCTGGACAACATTGCCTACGTAATGCCAGGACTGTGAGGACCATGGGGGATCCCCGACAGTGCCAGGCAGGCAGCGGTACCATGGCGACGGAGCGTGCCCACCTGACACCTCGAGAGGGGGTGGGGGGGGCAGCACGTCGTAAGGATCAGCGTGGAGCCGCGGTCCAGCTTTGGATACATGTGGACAGTTGTAGTTTTAACTTTGCTTTTAATCCCTTGTTTCTTTCTTTTTAATTTTTTGTTTTATTACTGTTTTTTTTCCAATTAAACCTATTTTAGTGAATATTTTTAAATAGCCGTGAATAACGTTTTTATTTGTTAAAGTGTGTGTGTGTCCTTATTGATTTCCTGTCAGTGAAGACCAGCAACACCAGCGTAGTTCCCCTGATGTGCAACATGTGATACACAACATGTGATACACAGTTACCCTCCAAATAATACGTTATCATATTGATAAGAGCCCTTGTCTGTGGCACATGTGATCATTATGGATGTGCTCACTCTAATTTTTTTCAATCAAGTTTCCAATCCTTGTTTTGGTGTTGTAAACTAATTTTGTTTACATACAATGGACTTGGTTTCCTTTTGAAAATTTGTGATCGCTTCCTATCTCCCAGGTGTGATTACTCCAATTTCCACCAGGGGGCAGCACTGAGTGAGACTTGGCTTTGGAGGGCAGTAACCTGAGCCAAGATCTTTAAGTCAAGCTTTTTGGATCGGTATATTGAGTTACACTACGGAGCGGCAGTACAAAACATGACAGAACATTACCGTTTGAACAGGAATAATAGTTACAGGCACATTTCATTTTTAAGGTGCATTTTTTAAGTCATTACATCATATTAAATTAATCTGATGCATGGAGGTATGTATGGTCAAATAGAAATGGTGTATTTTTCTAGTACAAGGATTTAAATATTGTTAAATACCTGTGTAACTCTGATATGACATGAACATCCTTATTAGGTTCTGAATATGTGATTTATTTTATAAGTTCTACAAATGTAAGGAGGGTAAGTAATAAACGGAAAACCAGTACACCCAATGACACCAGTGACAGATAAACAGCCCAGCTGGTTTTGTGTTTGTCCTGGGAGGCCTTGGATGTTCATATATGAATGATTCCTGTAGTAGGACAGAAACCACAGCAGTATCATAGCTGCCCTGCCGGAAGCCGCTGACGTTGTCACACTGATTTTTCAAACAGCACACAGCAGTACAGAGGCGTGTTTTGGTATAACATACGTTTCATATATTTCATTTTAGATCCTTAGGTTATGTCACTGTAAATAAAAAAAATCTTAAAAATACCTACGTGGGTGCAAGCGAATACAGTTTTACCTTTTCATTTCAGCCATGTTTTCTTTTGTCAGCTTCAGACTGGTCGCTAAACCAAAGAAACACAAAAATGTAAAAATCATTTAATATGAAAAAAATGATACATAACATTGCTGTCCATGTTGTTTCTGATACATATGACAACTTGACAATTAAACTGAAAATATTGTCACATAAAACCATATAACAAACACTACTGTGCATCCTAACCCACTTCTTTATTCTCACTAGTATGTTTTTTCTTTAACCCAAAGAATTTATATAGGTATTTTAATATTGTACCTATAAAATAGGTATAATTATAGGTATAAAATACCTATAATTATATAGGTATTTTAATAAATGACAGTGCATCCCTGCAGGATTTATTCTGATGAATTTCCCACTCGGGATTATTACTCTACGCTACACTCACTGTCCAGCTCCCCCCATCGGAAAGGAGTCTGAACTAATACTCATGTGAATGTGAATCAACACAAAGGAGGAAAGCAAGGAGAAAGAAAATATATTTACATATCATGGGGTGACTGACTTTCATTCTGTTATAAATGCAGTTGCCACCAGGGCCAATACCAGTCAGTGCTTTGAAAGTAGTGTGGTTGTCATATGATGAGAAGGTTTCAGACTGAAATGTAGGTGATGATAGACTTTCACATCTAATTTCAGTACAATCCAGGCTCACTATCAAATTTGGACTGAATCGCCTAAACTTCTCTGGCATTGTTGCTTGGACCCGTTCTTTAAACATCCAGTTTGCTATTCGCAAGCGCAACCATGACATTGGGAGGAGAAAAATACATTAGAGAAGGTGATATTATGATGAATGCAACACGCAGCTCTTCGTCCTGTGCTCACAAGTTTCACTTTTGCGCTCACGAGTGGCATATTTACGTGTGTGAGTTTTGACTTTGATGTGACGCCATAATTGCTCACAAAACAAGACATAATTAGTTCTTGTGTTATAATTATGTTCTTATGTTCTTATGGACCAAGTTATGATAACCCTATTCACCGTCACAGCGCTGACCCCGAAGATGTCTGCCAGGACCCTTTCTCTAAAGCCAGCGGTAACAGGACAGTACATGAGCAGTTTATCCACAAACGCCAGCTTCCTATTTGGGCTTGGTTTGTCAATATCCATTACACCATCAATCCTCAGTGCTTTTTAAATCTTTATCCGGGCTACAACTCCAATACATCAATCTGGATGCCAAGGGGGCAAGAGACTCCCAAAAGACCCAAGACCCTTCTCTATATTTGCCATTTACCTCCATTAGATCACACTTACAATGAATGTGCTATTCAGTTATTGTAATTAAATGTGACTTTTGTGTAGAAATCAATAAGACATAAGGTGGAATATCATTAATCCTGAGCAAATAAAAAGTAGACAAGGTTTCCAAAGCTATCGATTGTTACTGTTTTGAGCCGAACAAATTTAAAGGACAAAGTTTACATACAGTGCAATATCGAAATGATATGAGCCCATTTGAAGACAAAATCATAGCATCTAAGCAGACATCTAAGACTAAATTGGGACAAGCTGCTAAATATCCTAATAAATGTCACAACATGATACATTTGCCTCAGTAAACACATCTAACGAGCAGTGCATCAAATGGCGCGATATATACAGCATTCGCGTTCTGATCATACAGCCGAGCCTTTTGGTATAATTACGGAAAGTATCTATGGCAGGTGCCCCCCAGGTGGAGGTCGACAAGCGTAGTCATGGTCTGCTGGGTAATACTCTGCATTAACCTCATCAGCATGGTAACGTCCCGAGTGTGAATGACTTCAGCAGCATTGGCTCCCTGGTGAGCACTAGCCCTGTCAAACCGGACTCCCGAGGACACTTGTCTTCTCCCCAGTCGTTTCAGACAAAAGGTGAAGTACAGGGCTCGTTTTTATCCGCCTGTGGACACTTTTTGACAGACAAACAACCGAACAGTCAAAATGCAGGCTACATACAATAGTACTCCCGCGAATTTAATTTAATTTAAAAGTGTATCAAAGAGAGGATCTATGTCCCGCTATCGATCTCACCCAGGCGTTCCGCAATTCTGTGTTCTGCGGGAAATCATGAAAGCTCCGGTTCGGTTGCCTTTGTGTCGAAGTGGAGCAAGCTGGTACACTAAGGTAACAGCGACGAGATGATTCGGCCATAGTTAAAATATAAATCGCTGATTTGGCTGCAGATTTTGCCAGTCCGACATTTTCTCGGCCAGTTGTGCTATTTTTAAAAAGAAAAAAAAAGCAGTTGCAGTTAATATCAAGAATTCAGGGTTGCGGGTTTTTGGGATGGTTTCATGATGTTCTGTGGCAGTAGACTATAAAGGGAAAAAGAAATGAATTATGAATGCAAGAGGCTCCTAAGCCTGAGCGATACCGAAACACTAGCTACCGAAAGTCACAGACAGACGCACACGGAAGGCAGGGTCGCCGCCTCTCACGTCTCTGGCGTGACACTCACGGTTTCAGACTCTGATGCAAGAAAATCTTACGGTAAATATATATTATTTCATTATAAAGCCAAAATTAGCTACATCAGAAACTTTTGGGGCAGTTTGCAAACCCTACAGGCTATTTACAAGGTATTAAAACGGTTTCATACGTGTAAATGCATGTGTGCAGATTTCTCTCGAAATGAAAATCTCACTCCAGCCAGATGACCAAAGTTTGCAACCCTGGGAAAGGAGAGTGCGTCCGTCTACATGACGTAACTGTGCTTAACTGTAGTTTTAAAATGTTGAATATGTAAGAGTTTAATTTTGCTACACTGTGTTGACGGGGTTAGACCTGAGCGTCTGCTTCTTTGGGATGTAGGGAAAAGGAGCGGAAGGCAGCCCGTGGATAGGCAGCCTAATTTGGCACCTTACGGTGAAACGACAGGCTGTTACAAAGTATTAAATATGCTACTAAAGCATGCTAAAGCTGTGGTTTCCCATCCTATGGGGGAACAGAACTGTCATAAAAACACATTTTCATGCCTGAAAATGCCATACTTTTTCTAACCCTAACCTCAGTTTGCTAACCCTAATTTGGGGCCCTAGGGTGAAACACTGTGTTGGAAAGTATAAAATATGCTACTAAAGCAGGCTAAACTGTGGTTTCCCATCCTACAGTGGCGCTGAACTGCCATGAAAAACCATTTTGTTGCCTGAAAATGTCATACTTTTTCTGTCGTTTTGACACTTTGCAATCAGGGTCTTCTGTTGAATCAAGCAATCAGTTTAAAAGCATGCCTACCATGGCCCCATGCACCGTGACTGGTAGAGGTGATAAGTAAAAAACTTTGAGACACTGATAAAACAAAAACCTTTATTTGTTGGGCAAATAAAGCGAACATCTTTTTTAATGTAGAAAAAATGACCCGGCAACTAAAACAAGCTTTTAAATTAACGAAATACAGTGCAGGAGCTCTTAAATTGAAATAATCTGAGATACAAAAAATAACCAACACCCACCAAATGAAAAGAGAGAACATCTAAAATGAAAAAAATATATATACATATTGCACACAGCAGACAGAATAAATAGAATGAGGAAAGTTAAGACAAGTGAAGGACTGACATCCTCTTCATTCTCTGAAATGTAGACAAGCACAAAACAAGCATATATCATCAGCAACAGCAAGCACAACAGTAAAGTAGTAGTACCATTACCACCTTAAATGTTTTAAATGTTCAGGGAAGGTTGCTCACCGTTGGAGTTGCTTTAACAGGCCCCTAACATTGTCAATTGTCAAACTCATGTCCTTGCACGTTTGCAAAAGACTGGGAGACTCAGCCAGGACTCTGTGGATCTGGAAAGACAGTATTCAGTTTCATTTATGTTTAATTTATTTTTTTTTTGTTAAAAAAGCAGCGATATTAATTGACAGCATACTAACCACGCCTGTTTTTATTGGACTTCCCCAATATGGTTGGAATTTAGCTTTCATCATGTCCTTGAAGGTGTCGTGATATGTCAGTTTCCTTCTAAGGAGAGGTGTCTGAGATATTTCAAAGAATATGACATTTCTTTCATCACTGCATATTACCACAAAGACATAAAATTTCCCAGACATACTTAGAAACTTAAATTGAATGCCTTGGCATTACCTGAGAACGTGGTACTGACTTTGATAGAGGACTAGGCAACTGTGACAAAGAAAAAGATGTGTTTTCAGTTTCACACATGTATATACATTTCTGTTCACACAAATTATTATAATGCTTCAATTCCCAAAATAATTAACTGGTGAAACTTACTTCACATTCCTGCTCCTCCTCCTTCACCTGCTCCTCCTCCTGTTTCACCTGCTCCTCCTCCTCCTCGTCCAAGTACAACTTGAACTCCACCTCCTCAGTGAATTCTTTTCCCTCATCTGCCTCCAGCTCACCAGCCATCACAGCACTGCCAGCTGTTGGAAATAAATATGTTGTTTTACCCTCACCATCACTGTTCACTTGCTAAAGCGATTAACTTGTCTTTTCCTCCACAGAGCGTGTCACCTTCTGTCACAGGTGCTTGGGGTAGCACCTGCACTCCGCTGGTTTCACCCACGGACGCCTGACTTTCCCCAGTGCCACAACCACTGAATGCACCACTCATGCCTTCGCTAGAGTGGCCTTTCTGTGTCTCACCCTCCTCTTCCTCTGAGGAGAGAAACACAGCAGCTGTCCGTCGCCTTCGGATGATCGCCATCCTCCGCATCTTCCGGCATCTGACCTGCCGCCTATGCACGATCACTCTCTTGCTCAGTATTTTCAGTTGGCATTTGAAATGCTGCAAGAGGCTGTTAATCTGTCTTCGCTCTAGCCGGACACAGGAGAGCCGGGCGTCCAACAAGAAGCGGCAAAATTTTGTCACAGGCAGTATGAAATTTTTAATTGTGCTAACATTAAATTTTTTATTTAGATTGGACAGCCAGGTATTGACTTTGGACATGTCTAATAGATATTTTAAATGGGCAGCTGCTGGGGACTGTGGATTGTCCCACATAAAGTCAACAAAATGTTTAATATATGCCAAATCTCGCTTTTGGTTCTGCTTGCATTTTGACGAGGCGCCGATCCGGAACACGCTCTCCCTATACTTGGCCAGTACCAAATCTAAACGGGAAAAAAACAGAAAATTAAAGTTAACCCGTTTAACCCCACCGGCAACAATTGTGTTCACTGACATAAACGACATGACATGAAAAATTTCATACACATCTGTTAATTCTTATATGTTTCATCCTGACATTGCAATTGTAATTCTTATTACCAGAGAAGAGCAGCTTGTGGGATCCCTGCGACACAGCTGAAGATGGATGAAGATGGGGTAAATGCGCTAGTCGCTCCTCTAGGTATGCAACACGCTGCTCTAGGTCTTTCATTTGGTCCTGTTTAGCCTTGTGCTGACTTTTGAATTCCTGCAACGACTGACGTGCCGCGTTCTTTTTAGCAGCAGTGATCTGGGTTTTGGGTAAAAGATAATCATGTGAAATGCCTTAAGACAATGAACTGTTGTGGAAATTTGCTGCACAGATACAATTAAATCGAAAGGAATGTAATACCTGCCACTTGAGCTCATCCCCATGTAGCTGGTGGTACAACCTCAAGTGTCGGTCAACGCGGGAAAGACTTGTGGCTGGGCAGTTGGCCACTGGGCAATTGATCCGCCCAGCAAATCTGCCCGATGACATCGAATTGAGGAGCCTCCTCTCTGTCTTGCTGTCCACCTTATGGAAATCACGGAGGTGGACAGAGAGATTAAAGCGGGAGACGTGGCACAGGGGGCAGAGCTGGGGCCTCCGGCTCATGATGCAGACCCGTACCTAAAAATCAAAACATTTCTGAATTATTGACTATCCATACAGAGGCACATTTGGTTACATATATTTATTTAATTTCAATTACAGGTTAAATGACATCATCCACCTAGTGGTGGAAGAAGTAGCGCCCCCTTGTGGTGATACACGTATACACAGGGGTTGACATTCATTTCAAAGCGGTACGTGCGACAATCCATTGTTGTAACAGCGCAAATGCGTACTTTTATGTGCATTTGCGCTGAAATAAGACATTACCGTGCATTGTAACCTTCATACCGCAAATGAAGTACGGAATAGTATATAACGACTAAAACACCCATTAATTTCCTCTCATATCAGCATGACAGAATTCATTGAAAGCTCAACTGTAACATGGCATTCCACTCACGCCACGCGTCGTTTTCATGTTTATAAACCACACACAAAATTACGAACTGCTGTTTCACCGTAAGCGGTGTGCCATTTATGTTTGTTGATTTTAAGTGCGACTGAACATGGGGTTAAACATCAATATGTATTGTGAAACAGTTACTTTGAAACTTTAAATACAGCATTGTTTAAAAAGTTTAAAAGTACTTACTAGAGAAGCTCCTTCTCTCTCGCTTTCCGAACTACCGCTGACGAAGTTCGCGCCCCTGTTCCCAACTCCTCAGCAAGGAAAGTCGCTATTGGCTGTCCCAAAAGTCGCTATTGGATGTCCCAAAAGTCGCTATTGGATGTCCCAAAAATCGATAAATGACGCCATCGCCTCGTTTGCAAAACGTGCAATGTGCATGTTAATTGTAATGGACGCTGTAGGAGAGAGGAATACTGTCGTGGGAGAGACAGAAAGTGGTTAAAAACACCATAAATACGTTTAGAACTACAAGTGAACTTTATTCGGTTTTTTATATCACAATTCCAACTCTCATCCTATATCGAGGCTTGGGACCGGCAGAAGTACCCCAAAGGGACACTCTGGCGGAGCCCACGGCAGCACCCGCTGCTCGGTGAGAAGAGTAAGAACGATAGATAAAGTCGCTAATCCCCGTTTTGAAAACGAGTCGCTAGAGGGGTCTAAAAACTCGCTAAATACAGCGACAAAGTCGCTAAGTTGGCAACACTGCCGACGCGTCTTCGTTACCTCCTCTACTTACTGTCCATATCCTCTTTTCCAAGTGGGAAACCGAAAAAATCTCATGTTGTTGTCCACCTTTCTACCATGTGACTTAGTATGACAACCTTTCACACAGCACGAGTGTCCCATCTTACCAAAGATAATGCCGGACGCAAATGCTCGCTCTTGCGTTGTATACAACCAAAATGGCGATTCGATCCACAATGCACTGCGGCTATAGCGGGGGGGGGGGGGGCGTTAAAGGCAGCGCATCATATGAACAATGAATGAATCCATAACATTTAAATCTAGAGTGGCAAGAACATCGCAATTGGCTGTCCTTCATATGGAGAAATGTACGTGCCGTCGAAGGGTGCTCCATCGCACTTCAGCTCAGGGTTTTTCATATAATGCGGTACAACAGGCCACTCCGCCAAACACGACAGAATAGTAAAAATATTTAATAAGGATAAATACGACAAAGTGTCAAACGTATTCTTGAAACGAATCGCTTTTTGTGATTGAATGGGACTGTTTGCACAAATGAAACTCATTACTATTGCGTTTGAATGAGAAAGTAGTAAATGTCCCGTTTGAACGTTTTACAGGAGGTTGTCAATCTTAAGGTTTGATTGCAAAATACCATAACAAACAAATAACGTGAGTTTTTTTAGTGTGGGGCGTAGTCTGAAGAAATAGGAAGTCACGGCGAGCGAAGCGACATTCCATTCAACAAAGTGGGGGCGGGGGGCAAGTGGTTGAAAGTGGTCGGCAACGCTGCAAACTCCCAAGTAAGGGCCAGACTGTGTTCAAATGTGCAAAGTGCAATGTTCACCTGTGCATCAACAAAAGCATCAACTGCTTCAGAGAATTCCAGGAAACACTTTATTATACTGTTCCGCAGTTAACAGGTAAATATGCAGGAAGTAAGAAGCAACAAAGGAGTAGTGCGTTATTAACACCTAAATTAGTACTATTCACTACTAGTTAAGGAGTAATGGTTAATTACTCAATAGGTAATAGTGAACTAATTATTATTCGCCGTTACTTCATTAGGAACTATTGAGTATTGCAGGTCTCCTTGGGAATCATCTACTCACTATGGATTATTTCTAATAACTACTAGTTCATTACTCGTCAAATGAACATTGCTTTTTTGAATAACTGGGACATACAGGCTTGTTTCTTCCTACTTGTTTGTATGGCACAACTTATTCTACAAAATGTTACTGCCTAAAATATGTATACAGTACCTACATTTTAATTGTTTACGTGAGGTAAACAATTAAAATGTAGGTACTGCATACATATACAGTCCGTGTGCCAGAGTTCTTCAAATTGTGCTTTGAAGTCCAACTGAAGTCTCAATCAGAGACTCGTGTTTTGCCACATGATGTGCTCTACCACATATTGTTGATCTTTTCTAAACATTAAGAAACGAATGTATGCATTTTAAATAAGGAATGAAGTCTTAATAATCACCTAAATAAAACGAATTGTAATTTATTAGTAATGAATGTTGCGTTACTGACTTCTTCAATATGAGTTACTAAAGATCAAGAACAGTATTATAAAGTGAAAGTATAAATTTTTACCAGACTTGTCTTCTGCTTGTTTGCCTCTCAAAAAAAGAATATCGCTATGTATCTACTAAAATATTTTACAAAGCTTTTAATATGGTTTGACTAGTTCGTGTTTCTTTTTTGTTTTTCTCTCGGAAAAAATAATCTCATAATAGGCTTCTTTGCATTTAAACATATAATTTACCATATAAAATAAACAGATTTAAAATAAAGACATAATTACTATTTATCTTAATTTTCCCAAAATTTAATATCTTTCCTATCTAAAAAATAATCTTACAACCAGACAGTGTTTCAAACAGATGTTCTATCTCAATCCAAAAGTATTGGACAGGTAAACAATCGTACAGTTCCCCGCAGCTTAAATACTGCAAACTTGAGAGGAACCAAGATTCCAAGAAGACTCCAAGAAGAGTCTTTTAAGCATGGACACTCGGTGTAAGACAAAATATATGGGAAATGTATTGTTAGTTAAATATACACAGCATACAAAACACTATATACAGTATTTAAATATCGAAGACAGTCCAAAAAAGGATCAACATCCACATTTCAGTCTGTTTATTGGGAATATTGCAGTTGAACTTATTTATCTGATTCATTTATTTATGTATATTCCAACAACTGTAACTGTTATCAGTGGCATTCAATATGTATGCGGCCATTTGAACATTTTCTGAGCAGAAATTGTAGCATAAAAGCAAATAAAACCACAAGGAAACAAATCACGGCAGATATTTTGGCGCGCTGGAGAATCGCGATCAAATGTTAGTCCGTCACTTCCGGTAAGTGCAAAACGTTAGTGTTCCATTTAGGACAGCACTTACCCATGGTAGTGGGCACTACAGAAGTCTCAGTGCACTGACGCAAGTACGTTATTTCGGACACACCCATTGATTTCGATTTATGCAAATAAACCCGCTGTAACATAATGGAGCCGATAGCCAATAGGAAGGTGATGTCGCTGGGCACACCTATGGACATGTTAAGTGTGACGTCACGCACCCATTTCCAGGTCCTCCGCTCCCACAGGAAATTAACAATGGCAGAACCGGTGAACCTGTTTACAATTACCTCTTTCTTTAGCGACGCACCAGCTAGGGTTAAAAAAGGTCTAAATTCTTTCAATTCTGACAGAGTGGTTAGTGTAGCAGTTCTTCCGGGTGGCATTATCAAGGGTAGTGTCCAGGCATCCATGAAAAAGAAGATTTATGAGGTTGAGGTGAGATAGACGT
>JAODLD010000101.1:7370888-7388062 GCA_026781065.1 Mormyrops boulengeri
TAAAGCGAAGTTGCTCTAGGGAGGCCGAAAAACCACAAAAAACCCTCTCAAAGCAGGCTACTGCCGGAGGGGAAAAAAGTGGAAAATGTCCTCCCGGGCCCGACTGGCGACCGAGCAAAGCTCAGGAGCAACTGTCCTTTACCGAGCTAATGTTACCGATATTATATATCACCCCGCGGGTGTTTGGTGAAAAGGTACGTGGACAAAAACGCCGCTCGCGCGACTCCCGCAGCTATCGGTAACACTCGCGCTGTTTATTAACAGGGACAGACAAGTACTCACGCCGAAAACAACAAAAATGTAACAACAACCACCACCACGTAACCGTACTTGTGGAATTGCTTCCTATCTGCCAGGTGTGATTTCTCCAGTTTCCACCAGGGGGCAGCCCTGAGTGAGACTTAAGCTTGCTCTCCCACGTGGACAGCAGAAACCTGAGTCAAGATCTTCTAGTCAAGATTTTTGGATTCATTTTCTGTATTATTCTTAACAAAATACGTTAGAATGACATTACCGTTTGAACAGGAGTAATGTTCTTATAGTTACAGGTAGATTTTTTTAAGGTGTATGTTTTAAGTGCATTACATCCTATTAGACTGGTCTGATGAACAGGTCCAAGCAGTATGAAGGTCTGTATGGTCAAATAAGAAATGGTTTTATACATTTTTTTCCAGTGTTGTTAAATATCCATATAATGCTGCTACAACATGAAAATCCTTATTAGGTTATGAATGTGTGATTTATTTTATAAATTCCACAAATGCAAGGAGGGTGAGTAATGAACAGAACACCAGTACGCCCAGTGAAACAATGGCGACAGATTAAACAGCTCATCTGGTTTTGTGGTTTGCCCCGAGAGGCCTTGGATGTTTTTAGTATTTGTGTGAATGATTCCTGTGAAATCTAGTGAACGTACAAGTAGAGAATGAGACAGGCCCACTGGGAAAGGAATCCAACTGCATGTTCCAGGTTTTGCTTCTGGAATAACACTGGGTCTATTATGGGTCTCGTAAACATTAATGTTTGCAATAAAGTCTGTTATAAGGCCCTGAAGTAGGGATTCTCAGTGCAGGACAGCAGTGAGGGATGATATGATGATATGCAGGAACGTCATCAGTACAGACCCAAGCAGACAGACCAGGAACGGGAAACTTATACTATTTATCCATTTAAGAGTCTCTCTTACCAGTACTGAGTTGAATTCTGCTGCTGGTTCTCCGCACATCAGTGCCATCCATTTTCCATAACCCCCTTTATCCTGTGCAGGGTGGTGGCCTGGTGGGGGTCTGGAGCCAATCCCAGAAACTCTGGGCACCAGGCAGGGGGCAAAAGAAAATCAATCAGCTTCATATAAAATAAAGATGTGAAATGTTTGTCCGATGCTTGTTGTACATCATTATTAGCACTTTGACAAAGTTCTTTGGGTTGTTTATTTGTATGAAACCAATAAGTAGACTACCTGTAAAACACAGAATGTGTCTTTTACAGATATATTATGGATTTGCTAACTGGTTGTATTTATATCATTCTTCCCTCATATCCAAACAAGTGTCACATTTTTTATAGGTGGCCATGTACCTGAACTACAGCCTGTAAATAATGTTTCAGAGATTAATCTTTTTAATCTCTTTTTGTGCCAGAACTCATGTCTGGTATTCGAGAATAAACAAACCGTGGAATGATTAATATGTCCTGATTATACAATTAGCAAGATCACTGAGGCACAAACCCTTCTGAACTCTCTTGATAAGTACCATGGAACCTGCAGTCAGGACCCCGGATCGAAGTTTTATCTGACGAGGTGTCGCTCTCCCTAGCATGGTGTCCCTTTTCCATCCAAGGCTGCTATCATGTTTATGAATATAAATCCTGCTGACACCGGAGATTTGGCAATGTCTCTCTCTGAGGTAAAGTCCAAAGTCAATTCCATAGCTGATTGATTAGAATGAGGAATTAAATGGTTATTTTTCAGTTTGCTCACAATCGCCGAAAAGTTTCCTCAGTGTATGTTATCTCTAGAAATTATAATTATTACTAATTATTAATGTTGTTAATTATTAATGTGTTCCTGCCCAGGAAAGGCAGTTGGAAGATGGAATGGTGAATAAGCTGATGAATAGTAGCTTTTAATGTTATGTGATTGCATCCAAGTATTTGCAAAACATATTTAGAAATACTTTGTTGCTGTATTACATAGGATAGCTGAAGTATACAGCAGTGGGGGTGACTGACACACTGTGTAACTGGATAGTCAAACGATTGACTGAAGTTAAACTGTCTTAAGATCTCAGTCGCTCAGAACATACCTGCAGCGTGAGTCCAACAACTGACAAGCCAAACCCATCACACATCTCTCTGTTGCAGGAAAACAGGCCTGACTACTAGGACTGTGACGGCGTGTTTTGTTGCTTTAGAGCAGCAGTCTTACTCCGAAACAACACTTCCGAGATGAACTGGAATGCAAACTGGCACAATGGAGAAGTTTACGGATGCTTTCATTCGGGGTGGAGAGCCTTGATCTGTCAGTGGCCACATGGTTTGCTGGTTTTTCCGTTCTGTTAAATTTGAATAAACAGCAGACTGTGATGACAGCGAAGTCCCCGAGGCCCTGGGAGAGGGCGGGGCCAGTGGTGGCTAAGAAACACGAAAGGTTGTGTCAGTTTCAAAGGGACATTTACGTGACATTGATTCACTTAGCAGAACCTGTTATCCAAAGTGATGTTCAGCTGAGAGAGCAGGGTCAGACAGTTCTAGGTGCATGGGATTTGAACCAGTGACCACTGGATCACAGATGCAGTGGATTAACCCACAGAGCCACGCACCTCCCCTGAAATACAACACTAGAGCTGCAAGAAAGTGTAATAGTGCAGTCAGACAGTGCCTGGAGCAATTGGTACTGAGGGCTGTGCTGAAGAGCCCAATGGTGAAGACATTCTACTGACCATGGGGTTTGAACGAGTGACCCCCATTAGAGCACCAGGTGGAGCACGAGGTCAGGTCAGGTCAGGTTGGGGACCATGCACTGATGTACCTACCACACAGCGAAACTCCTCGCGATTCCCCAGGCAGATACATGGTCCAGTCCCACCCTCTGGAAGTGGCCATCCATCTGCCGCAGCCAGGTGTTACGTGGGCGTCCCCATGGCCTGGTCCAACCACTTGGGTCCTCAGCAATGAGGATCCCGAGAGCCGGATCACCCTCAGGGAAACGCGCCACATGGCCGTTGTGCCGTAAATGATGCTCCCTCACAATTCAGGTCATGTGCCTCATTGGGAACTCCTCTAGCAACCATTCATTCGACACAAAGTCAAACCAGCGGTACCCAAGGATTCTCCAAAGAGAGACGGTATCGAAGGAGTCCAGTCTTCGTCTCAGCTCACTGGATAGCATCTATGTCTCACGGCCATACAGCAAAACAGGGAGCACCAGGACCCTAGCAAGGACCTTACCCGGCACTGAAAACAGTGTTATCCCCCTGCAGTTGCGGCAATCCACCCTTCCCTTTCCAGATAGGGACTACAAGTCCCGGTTTCCAGTCAGTTGGGATGATGACTGACTCCCAAATGGAAGGAAAGATTGTCTGCAATGTCAGGAGGACAGCTTTACCAGCAGTCTGGAGAAGTTCACCCTGGACACCACAGATCCCTGCGGCCTTCCCTACCCTCAGCTGATTCACCACCCGTGCAATCTCAGTGAGATTGGGTGGTTCACAGCTGATCGGAGGATCAGCTTCTAGTACTATGGACCCAGAGATGTCCAACATCCTTGCTGGAGGATCAGCTTTAAACAACTGCTCAAAGTAGTCAGCCCAGTGGGTCACAACTGCAGTGTCATCCGTATGGGCCGTCCCATCACCCACCCTGACTGCAAGTCTCCAAGGAACAGATTCAGATGTGCATAATGCTTCGATTTCTCTGTAAGCAGGACGTGGGTCACTAGACCACAGATGGCGTGTCACCTGCTCACAGATTTGTCTAACAAACGACTCCTTATCTGACTTCAGAGCCTCATAGCCGTCCTTCTCAGTTCCCGGTACAGACTGGAGTTGCCACCAAGTCGTGCGCTGTGACTCCTCTCCATAATATCCAGGGTGCCCTGCGAGATGAAACACCTCCTTCTGGGAACACTGGCAACAACAACACAGCCCTCGGCAACCTTCAGGGTCTTATCATGGAAGGTCTCCAACATCATATTAGAGTCAGCAGTCACACCCAAGTCTGCAAAGTTCTTCGCACAAACTGCGTGCAAACTCATCAGAAACAGCTTGATTTTGGAGTCTGGCTAAATCCAGCCTCATTCTCCTAGTAGGTAGTAGCCTACTGGATCTAAGCTGAATCTTCAGAGTAGCAACAATAAGTGAGTGGTCAGAATTCACAAACTGGGCACTTCTGTAGACCCTGCAGTTCTGCAGGAGTCTCCAGCGTCTGCCCATGAGGATGTGTTTGATCTCCTTTGCCGCACAACCAGTATTGGAGTACCAAGTCCAACGATACGGCTCAGGGCATTGGAACCAGGATCCAGCGGCCCGCAGCCCCTGACCTTTCGCAAAGTCAAGGAAGTCGCTTTCGCCGCGGTCTCCAGACCCATGGGGACCGACACAATCCTTATAGCCCTGTCAGTGCCAGTGGTCGCATTGAAGTCACCCATGACCAGAGGAGTGTCACCTCGTGGGCACCCTTCAACCACCGAGCGCAGTTGCAAGTAAAATGTCTCCCTCAACGAGACTTCACTCACCGCGGTCAGAGCATACACTGAGACAACAGAAAAGACACTGTGTCTTTCTTTTGTTTGTAGGATCTGCTACTTACTAAATTATAAGTTAAAGGATTATTCCAGTCTATCTTGCCTTAAAGTGAGTTCTATTATATTGCTTATATTGGTCCTCGTGGAAGATAATGGACCTCTATGGTTAGTGTTTGCAACTCAGTGAACTTTGGATGCTCTGCCAGGTGAACCTCTGGTCACAGTTGAAAACTGAATCAATAGGTAAAATATCAAATGACAACAAAGTAACAATGTTTCCACAGACATTAGAATTTCATTTAAGGGCAGGTATAGCTGAAGCCTACAATGCTGGACCTGAATAAATAAGTATTTCAATGCACTCTCAATAGGCAGCCATCGGGAAAATGTGTCATGTGTCTGTGAGTCTCCCTGTATCTACATCACATGAGCATTTAAGCTTGGATGTCTTTTGCAAAACCAGCCGTAAAATAAATTGGATATTGATTATTAAACATATGTTAGGATCTTATGTGCCATTTCTGTTCCACACAGAGAGGGCAAACATTAAGTCTCTAAATGAGATTCTAATGACATACTTACTGTAATTTGATATCGGAATCATAGGAATGAGACAAAACAACTTTGCTCCTCACAATGGGCTGTCATGACAACACAGTGACCAATATGGAATGTAAGGAATTTTCTGTCTCAAAGACACAGGTGCGTATCAGGTAAAGTGAAGCCTGTGATTTCCTCCATTCTGTGGGCTTACCTCCATCCTGAGCCCACAACCTTAAAATAGCTGCGATGAAGATTGATTGTGGGTGTGTATGAGAGAGAGAGTGTGACAGTGGAGGAGAGGCGATGCAGTGGGTGTCTCCTATGGCTTTAAGGAATAAGTCAGCAATAGAGAGAAAGCAAGGGAGCATTTAAAGCAAGAAAGGGAGCGAGAAAACGACTCAGAAAGTCACAAAGAGCAAAGGCAGAGGTACAGAAGAACATAAGCCAAGAATTAAGTCTTAATAGTCAAGACACACTGATCTCTGGCAGTGGGTGAGTTTACTTCTCATTTCTGTCTGTTATTAATGTTTGTTTAAAACTGTGTTTCATTGTGAAACTTCCATTATGGGTGGATGATTGAGCTAAAGTTGCATTAGTGATACTGAAATAACTTCAATGTCACTTCACACACAAATATACAAGACTGTGCAAAAGCCTTAGGCAGTCAAAGAAAATGTTTAAAGCTAATCATGTGGGTAGTATTTGCTCAGATAAAACACAGTTTAACATTAGAATATATGCAAATGAAGCCTAAGACTTCTAAACGATACTGTTTATATTTATGTATGTATATGTGTATGTATGTACATATACAAGTTTGTATATATATATATATAATACACACACACACATACATATATATATATATATATATATATATATAAAGAAAAGAAAATTATGAATTTTCAAGACTTTTCATTCGTTATTAATGGGTTCTATATCTTAACAGATATTTAAAACAGTGATGATATGACATTTCCTGTACTGACAGAAAGCTCAGGGTGTGGTTTGTTCACATAAATTCATCGTGCCAGACTATCGCTGGGTTTGATGCCAATACAGGTAGGGTGGGGGCACTCTTCCATTAACATTGCCCTCCAAAAACCCAGACAGAACGAGCCTCGTACCGGACACCCGGCCACCAGGCGTCTGGGCCCCCACCCTACCCTGTTTAACAGAGTAGGCTGCACTGTTAGGGGTTTCCTTGGAGACAGGAACATATTATTTCAGATGTATTCAGGACTGGCTTGGACGGACCACATTTTCCAGTTGGACTGTATGTATATGGTCTGCATAGGGCTAAGTTACTGCTACTGAAGATGTTATTTAAGGGTAGGGCTTCTTCTGCAGTGCTGTGTGTGTGTGTGTGTGTCTCAGAAAAGAATGCTGTAAAACAGGCCACATCAGGTGTGTCCCAGCTGTATGTTACACTGGGATGGTTACACTGGGAAAGAGAAAAAAAAGAGTCATACCACAAGAATCAAGGCCTGAGGAACTGGAAGTGCAGGCTCCCCCCCCCCGTCCCCTGAGACTCACTCCGGCTCTTTGACCCAAAGCCAGTAACAGTGCCGTCTGATCTTGCTGCAGGAACGTGAGCCCGGCCTCATCTCTTCAGTCCTCTTCCCCAAGGGCCGCAGAACAAATCTGAACGATGACAGAACATTATACATACAGTCAAAAATACAGCTGATTTAGAAGATATCACATCGTGACACTCAATGAGAAACCACTGTTGCTTTCCCAGCCGAAAAAAAAAACATTTTTATTTAGAAAAAACAAGGACATAATTCAGGCTTTTAATGAAGTTTAATCAGCTTGCATTAAATTGTTTGCAGGTAGTTCTTAGTGATGCACTCATGATAATGCTCTATAAGTTAGGCCCCCCCCGGCCATTTCTGTTTTAAAAGACGCAGCACATATCGAGACGGGGTGGGGGGGGTGTCTGGCTGTTCCTGCAGGCGTGCATTTGTCACTCTCTGAGCACAGCATGAACTCAACCCAGCATGAACTCAACCCAGACACATTCCATGCACAGCAGACAAAACTGCACGGTCCCTTGAGGTGTCATTCTGCCTAAAACGCGTTTCCCGGGAGTGTGTAGTGTCTGGTGCGTGAGCATGTGTCATTCTTCACCCATTAGCTATAAGAAAGGTGTCAATCATCATTCCAGCCAGTACAACCAAGGGCTGGACAATTCTGGCAGAAGATGAGACATTTTAAAGTATGTGTTGACTGGCCTGTGTCTCCTGTCTCACCTCAGTAGGATGAATGAAAATGGGATGGCGCCCCCTGCTGGCTATCCAGAACTCCGACTGGTCCTCCTGGGAACCATAGGCTGCGGCAAGACCCACTCCGGAGACACCATCTTGGGAACATCCCCCCAGGGCTCTGGCTACACTTCCTCCAGGATCTGCCAAATAAGGCACGGCCTGTCAGAAGGGCGGAGGCTGACCCTGGTGGAGACCCCGCGCTGGTACTGGTCGGGAGGCCAGGTGGAGGCCACCGTCAGGCGGGAGACGGTACAGGCCCTCAGTCTGACGGCCCCGGGGCCCCACGCCTTCCTTCTGCTCATCCCCGTGGGGCAGTTCACCGAGGTGGAGGGGCGGGTTCCCAGCCAGATGGAGGAGATGTTTGGGCAGGGCGTGCTACGCCACACGCTGGTGCTCTTCACCTGTGGGGACTACCTGATGGGGAAGAAGATGGAGGAGTATCTGGCAAGGGAGGACCCAGGCCTGAAGGAGGTGCTGGACAGGTGTGGGGGGCGATACCATGTCATTAACAACCGCAGCCCCCAGGACAGGGGGCAGGTCCGGAGCCTTCTGGAAAAAGTGAGGACAAGTTTTGTTCTGAATTTGCTAGCAACCTAATTTTGTTTAATCACAATTAGCTTTGAAATTCATGCTTATGGTTCTATGATAGTAGTGGCAATAATGCACAACAAATCTGACATCGCTAATTAGTCTGGCACGACTCAAACTCTGGAAACACTGGATTAAATACCCGTTTATAGCAAGATAGTTTATAAGAATTGGCGAACTAAATGCTACTTGATTAGGTGCTCCCATATCCGGTTATTATAAGCAACATATATAGTCTCTTGCAATATTGGAAGTTATACCGGTATCAATCACACTTTATCGCATATGTTACCATTCACACACATTTGATTCCAACTGATGAAACGCGGTTCTCAGCTTTGAAACAAACGAAAAATGTTTCGATAGATAGATCTCGTTTAGATGTGAACTCCTCTATTCAGTTAATGAGGTTTTTCACCGGTCCTGATTCCATCCATCAAGTATTTAGTTTCCGGGCGTCCACATTGATTCCTACACATCGTACGGATTCCACGTCTGCATGATATGGATTCCCTGCAATCAACGTATGCTGTGATGCTGTATGTCTTATCTGAATTTGCGGCCGGTTTCATTCTCGTTTGGGCTTGTTTTTACCCTTCGGCTTGTTTATTTCCCGCACTTGGACAGTGCTGCCCAGTTCACTCGGATCACTCCACTCCTGTAATTTTCTCAGATGCCGGGTGAACGACCTGATGCAGGACTCATGGCCCCATTTTCTCCTCCCGCCAGGTGGAGAACATGGTGCGAGTTAACGGGGACTGTTACGTTCACCACATAGCCGCCCCGGTAGATGCAGAGCGGAGGCCGGTGGACAGGACATGGAGTTCAAACCCGATGGCGCCCAAAATGCAGAATCAGAGAGAGTCGTGGGACGGGTCGCGCCTCACCGGGATGGAGGAGAGAGATGGAGGGGTGGAGGAGAAGGCCACCACGAAGCAACTGCCCAACGGGCTGCATGCAGCGGCGCCGCCACGCCCGACATCAGACTCCAGCAGCCCGCTGGAGAGAAGACCCAGCTTCCGTTTGTCTGCCGGTAGGACGGCATCGCTCTGCTTCAAGGTTTTCTTGAAGATTATGAAACAACTATTTTATACGTGTCATAAGCAGACAAAATGAAAACACACTACTAAGTAGGTTCAGATAGAAAACACGAATTTCATATTCTCAGAAGAACTTCATCCATGTCTCTTATGTCCCAGTATTACTTTCTCTTTCTTGTCTAGATTTTCCCCTATGGCTGTTATTTTCATTCTTATTTTGTGGCGTCTGCTTTTCTTTGGTCAGTCTACTTCGTGACATGAAATACTCTGTGCGCCTTGTCTCGTTTTTAAACCATTAATTACGCGCTACACATAATGCTTACGGCGCATATTTTCTTCACTAGAGGGTGCCCTGCTCTCCCAGCTCATGGATGAAAAACCAGCCCCGAGCTATGTCAATACCGGTGAGTACTGATAGCGGTTTTCATTCCTGGTGTTTAACCTGCTATTTGTCATTATTAAAATTTGTTAATTTAGCCGTTATGTGCTAGTTTTCATATGTCTTCTAGAAAGACATCATTTGCCTTTTTTTAAGTGGCTGTTAACTGAAATACAGTGTACACCTTCAGACTGCAAAAACCACAGTGAAGTATAAATATTGTGTTCAAAATGATTTTTATTAAGAGTGAACCAAACACTGATATTCTTAAACCTATTTCTGTGATATTCATCTGCACGTATTGGAAAAACATCATTTCCCATGCATGCAGAATTCTATGTATCACAGCACGGAACAAGGTTATACTGTATACTAATAATGGATATGAATAACGGAGCCGATGACAACGTTATGTCACGGTTACTTCAATATACCCTTGCTGTGAATGTAACTCATTCTCTCTCTCTCTCTCTCTCTCTCTCTCTCCCTCCCTCTCTCTCTCACCTGCTACTCATCCTCCCAGTTTTCCACCGTATCTCTTCCACCTCTGAGCAGCTGCCCCCTACAATTTCCCATCCTTCCAGCTCTGTGGAAGACGCTGTCTTTCCATCCCCTGCTCCCTTCCTCTCCACCACTATTCCAGAGCTGAGGCTCCTCATCCTCGGCCGAAGGGGCATGGGGAAGAGAGACGTGGGGAACTGCATCTTGGGAAAGGAGGCATTCCTGTCCCGGGACGGCGCTGATCAGGAGTGCGAGAGGAAAACTGCCGTTGTGGCAGGGAATCAGGTTTGGGTGCCATGCCGTTACCCCAAACACAACAGTAAACAGCTGTTGACATGACAACCCCAGTCACAAATCAGCCATAATCTTGTCAACAAATATCACATAAAACTGGGCCCTGATTAGTTGACTAATACACAGATTCAGACCATCTCAGAAACATAACACAGGGTAAGTTTTTATGTATGAAAGTATTTTTTAAGAAAAATGTTTGAAGTCAGAGTGACTCAGGTTAGTGCTGTTGCCACCCACAAGGTCTGAGTCCTCGCCCCAGCTCTATGTAGGTCGAGTTTGTATGTTGTCAGTGAAGTTTCCCCCACAGTCCAAAATCATGCTAAGGTGAACTGGAGTTGCCTAATTGTCTGTAGGTGTGAATGGCGAATGTGCCCCGTGATGGGTTGGTGCCCCATCCTGGGTTATTCCCTGCCTTGTGCCTGTACTGTAGCTTCTGGGATAGACTCTGTGCCCTCTGACCTCACATAGGACAGGGGGGCACAGAAAATGGATGGATGGTTCCCATAGACCAGGGGTGTCAAACTGCAGTCCTCAGGGGAAGTTCTTTCCCTGTTCCACCACAAATGATTCAGCTCAAGAGCAGTGTGGTAATTAGCACAGTTGAATCAGGTGTGTTAAATGAGGGGAAACCCAAAAATGTGCAGGGCTCCGGCCCTCCAGGACTGGAGTTTGACACCCATGCCATAGGTAGACCATCTACAATTGAAACATTGTCTGTAGACATTTCTACAGTATTTTGCTGTTTTTATATTTTTAGTGCGTTTTTTGGAACTGATAGAGTTTTCCACTTACATTCACTTCCATCGCGCAGGTAGCTGTGGTCCACACCCCTGACTGGCTGGACTCAGAGCACCTTCTAGAGGATGTGCAGAGGGGTCTCTCCAAAGGCCTGTCTCTCTCCCCCCCGGGACCCCACGCCTTCCTGCTCTGCGTCTCAGTGGACCAGCCGGCCACCGCCGAGTTGCGGGCACTGGGGGCCATGGAGGGAATCCTGGGCCCTGACGCGGTCAGGAGCCACAGCATGGTGCTCTTCACACGTGGCAAGCAGGGGGACACCAGCATTGGCGAGCTGGAGGAGCACATCGCCAGCCATCGCGAGGACCTGATGCAGCTGGTGGAGAAGTGTGGGGATCGCTACCACGTGATGGAGCCAGGGAGTGTCGGCGAGCTCCTGGAGAAGGTGGAGCAGGCGGTGAAAGAGAGTGGGGGGAGGTGCTACAGCCATGGATCCAACCACAGAGGGACGGAGGCAGAGGAGGAGGTCCAACAGATGCTCTCTTCTTTTCTGCAGTCTGTGAAGGAGGTGGAGGAGGAGGCAGTCGAGCAAAAAGGGGGGCTGACAGAGAGGCACATGGACCAACCAGATAGCTCTGCCTCTGTCTCCTCTTCCTCCTCATCTCCATCGTTCCTTCAATCCTTGTGCCAGAGGGTGGTAGAGGTGTTGAAGGGCGTCCCAAAGCTGCTGGCCAGCGGGGCCCTTCTGGGTGGGGTCTTAGGTATATATCTGGGTGGACCACTAGGGGGCGCAGTGGGGGCGACTGTTGGCACGGTGGCCACAGAGGTGGGGAGACGAAAGTACAGTGCCAAAGTGAAAACACAGTGATGGGAGGGGAAAAAAGGTGAGGACTGATGTGTATGAATGTTTTGAGGGGTTAAAGTGACCTTAGCTGAGCACTCCGGACATTTTGTGACAACATATTTTTGGACACATCACTAGTGCATAAGCAATTATTATTAATGATCACAGTGAGAGAAAAAGATAAGGGAAGAATTTGTGTATTTGCATGTATTTTGAGCAGTTGCGTAATAACGTGAGGGCAGTAGACAAAGCCGCAGTAAAAGGTGTTGAACCTCTGCAAGGTGTATTTACTACAGAATATATTTGATGTAAATACCACTAGCCAAAGTATGAATATTTGCAAAAGGGCCCACTAATGGTAATCATGGAGACTCTGATATTTATCAAACGATGCCAGCACCATACATTGGTTCTTTCTTTGGTAAATTTTGGCTCCTGTTCAAGGGTGGGTGCTAAATCACATGTTACACAAGAGTTACGTTAAAGATTATTAAAGAGTAATTTATTACAAAACTTTCTTAAGCGGAACTGTTCCATTAAACTGTGACTGTGGTCGGAAGCGGGGGTCAAAGGTCAGCCATTTTTTCATTGGGTGTGGGTATCAGGGTCCCTTTGCATCTGTGATGTTCTCTAAGGTGGGGTCTTCTAGGACAGCTCGTGTCTCTGGTCAGGGATCTGGCGACAACCCTGAAGGGGAGCCGTAGAAGACGGCATAGACATGGGTGCGGTGGAGATTAAGGCCCCACCCTTACATTTATCTGTCATTTCCAGGCTGGGGGCCCCTTTATCTGGCCTGAGAGGGAGAGTGATGTTGGGGTTTTTTCCAAGGGTGAAGCCCCCCGTGAGGCCAACCGGGGTTATGGCTTTGCTCTGTTTTCCACAAACAAGTTTTGTGTGAAAATGTTGACTGGCCCACCTTCCATAGTCACGTGACCTCTGACAGAATCGTCATGTGACATCTGACAGAACAGTCATGTGACTGCATCGCTGATGCCCCAAGAAAGAGCAGTAATTGTGTTATAATATTTTTGACATTTTCTGTCACGGGAGACGGACAGGATGGAGTCAGGTTACCTCCAGCACTCCCCCCTTCCCACCCTTTCCGACCCCTATGACACATTTCGGGGTGGGGCCCCTCTAGTGTCACCCAATGGTTGTGTTGAGAGTGATGGAGGCACTCGTGGCCTGGGAGCCGGTTTGTGTGGGTTACACAAACTCCCTTTCCTGTGGTGCAGGCCTTGGTTGGGAGGGTAAAGGAGAAAGCACCCCCCCCCCCAGCATACCACAATTTGTGTTCTGTACGGCGGTTACTGCCAGTGAGCTTCAGGAAACTCATTGGTTGCCAATGAGACAGCACTAACTGTAAGCATTTCCCGGCCACCTGATGGGGCCGGGCACAGCCAGGATGCTCACAGCCCCCCACCCCCACCCCCGGTGCCCTAATCACCATGAACACACGCCCTCTGCACTTGACCCTCTCGCTCTGCTGCACAGCTGCGTCGGGAAACTGACGAGGTCCCCAATGTACGTGAAAACCGCCACAAATCTTTCCGTGCCTCCCGTTCTCACGGCGCTGTGATACGTCTGCGATGTCCGGCTACAGGATGTGCCCCTTTTTTCGAAGGGATATTGTAATGTTGTTTTTTTCTTTCTTAAAAAAAAAAGAACTATTGATGTTTCTAACCTCTTATTTTTGAAAAATGTGGTCTTTGTTTCACTCAAACTGTAAAACAATTTAATAATGGGGAAGAAGGACGCAGAAAGTTTTCTGTGAGAGTGACGGGGATGGACGACGGGGATAGAGGGTATGAACGACCACGACGCAGGTCGGATCAAGCGTAGGGCGGCGAGTAACGCCGCCCTACTGTGTTCCCTGGTAGTTTTGGGGTTAGAAGCCTGAACACCCACCCCCCATCATCAGGAAGGAGTTTAATCTTGCCCGTGCTATTTCAGACACCATAAGTGCTGATCAAGCAACGGCACAGCACACTGTGGTCACTACCACTAGGCCCCCAGCTGTATAGATCTGCAAATGTACTAGATGACCAAGTACTCGCTCAGTTGATTTTACATGGCAGTCTAGTACACTTCAAAAATCTAAAACGGCAGACGACTGTACTGCTAACCAGAAAAAGGGAGGAGGCAGAAAAATTTAATTTGAAATGAAAGTTTAATACTGATAATTTAATGTTTACATGTAAAATTCACATTTGTGAATATTTAATTACCTAAAGCCGCTCATTTTTTTCTCACAAAGTTAGTTTTATAATTATAGTATTTTTAAAACAAAATACCAAACCAAGGTAGAGTTACTTAATAACAGCTAATCTGGTCACAAGAGGGCTATGTTACATTTCTTGAATGATTTAATTTAATAATAGTTAAAATATAGACTTTTTAACACTATATTATGTACTTTATATTAAATCAAGTGTTCTTGGAGCTTTCTAAAGTCATTGAGCAAAACATATTTTAAAAATCACTCTCAAGTGTGGTGAGAAACTGACACCATTGTAATGGAGACTCATCCTTCTGCACATCATAACAGAATCTTGGAAGAACACAAACCAAGTAGCTGAGTGTGCTAATATGCCAATCGGGACATTCCTACATCCCAATTCATGTATCCTGAGGGAGCATGAAAAAATGCACCAGAAAGGGCCAATTTCTGCAGCCCTTCTTGTGTTCCACAGTCAGAACTGTGATTCAAACAGTTAACAGACTAAGTGCTGTGATTTACAGCTAGGATTGAATTTTGAATTCCATTCTTGGGAAAGAAAGAAACCCAGATACCTGAGAGGCAGGTTTACCTGCCTGAAGTGAGAAGAATATATCAAAAATACAAAAACAAGCCAATCTCGAATTTGCTCAATGAAAATATTTAAAACTGAGGTTTATGCATCTATAAGATGTTCAACTGTGTCCATCAGGTAATGGCAAGAAGTGGTACGAGAGAACGGCAGGTAGCTGAAAGCCCACAAGCTGGCCTTCAAATGTGGCGGGTTTCAGCGGCCTTCCAGGCTGGCCTGTCAAACAGATCAGAATATTTAATGCATGCGGTCAGTCTGAGAGTAACAAACCACACTCGCTAATTCACAAGTAATTCAAACTGCGATTTCACTAACAGATCGGGGTGGATGTGACTGCGATAACGGTGTAAACATTCCGACGTGACTGGTGCAGGATGACGAGGCACAAGCCGGCGTTCTCTCTAAACAGGACAGAATCTAAAGAAGTTTCTTCTCTGGCAGATGAGGATGTGGAACAGGGAACCGTGGTCGTTCGCTTCCGCCCGCTGCCACATCGGCAGTCACGTCTGCCCGTCGGCCGCAGAAGAGGAAGACATGTGTGCGTGTATGTGTGTGTGTTTCTAACACAAAGCAGTGACAATGTCCTGAAAAGCCCTTGGTGCACAGATCTGGGCTCTCCTCATCCCGGTCACCGTCTAGCCTCGGATCCCCGACCGTGGAAGGAATCCCAGTTTGCCACCCCCACCGCCAACGTCTGTCACGGTATAGGCGTCAGGACCTGGCCTGAAATGACACTTCAGACTCGAGACACAGGCGATCACACCTCAGATTCAGCTTGACGGGGCGGTAACGGCTATTGTAACAACTCAAAGAAACAGCCGGCAGCCATGACAAAAGAAATAGCTGTATTTACAGACATGCGGCCGTCACAGTCATTATGGCAAAATGAAAGAGAGACGTGTGCTTTGGCAGCCAGTCCGCTCAGTACATTTCTGGAAGTAACCATGGCATCACCGCCGGTCGCTGGCGAGCACCGTCTGTATCCGCTCCGCGGCCTGCTCCAGCCCGCACACTCCGGGGTTTACTACTGAGTTCTTTGAGCCCAGGCTCTCCTCACTGTCTGTGTCACCATAGCAGCTGGAGGCGGGGGAGATTACCAGGGTACTCATGGACTCGGAGTCCCGGTCGGGCAGGGCTGAGCCAGGCACCAGCTGATTGGTCAGCGGGTGGCCTCCAGAGGGGCTGTCACACTGTGAGCTGGGGTTCGGATCCCATGAATTGGCCCGCCTCAGGCGCTCGTCCTCCACAGCCTCTCCTTCTTCTTCCTCCTCCCGGGGCCCTCCATCCTCAGTGGTCTGGTCATGGAGCAGCTGGACCAGGAAGTTGATGTACTTCATGGCCAGTCGCAGGATCTCATTCTTGCTGAGCTTCTTGTCTGGCGGGTGCGTGGGGATGAGCTTGCGTAGCTCTGAGAAGGCGCCGTTCACATTCTGCTGCCGCCATCGCTCGCGGCTGTTGGTGAAGACCCGCCGCGCCAGCTTCTGGGGGGGACCTGCAGCACACACACGGGACCAAGTCAGCACAGGTCGCAAGTGGGAAGAGCATGTGCTAAGAACTAGCTTTGGCCCAGGACTGTACCGAGAGGCACTCAGGAGGGCTCACCTTCTGAGAGGCCCAGCTCAAAGTGCGAGGAGGGTCTCCTCTTCATGCGGCTGCTGGCAAAGAGGCCGTAATTCCCTGAGGGACCAAGGTAAGCACTAAGAGGGGGCGAGAGACATAATGAGGAGAAGGAGGAAACGGTGGATGAGAAATGGAAAACAAGAGGGGGCCGGGTCAGCATCTCTGCCGCACCTGGTACCAGGTCCATGCCAGAAACCCTACTAATGTGTCCCCTACTCAGGGAAATCGATCCCTGCATCAGCTTTCCCAATCAGGTGCTCAGGGACCCACAGACTCCCCACATCTGTTTGGTGACTGTCTGGCAGGGGGGGCTGGGAGGGAGCAAAAACACGGACCCTCTCGGGGTTCCTGAGGATCACGTTGGGAAGCACTGCTCTTGGCAGATTTTTCTGCCCGGGGGTGAAACTTTTATTATTGTTATTCGTATAGGTGGCAACGTGCAGCTCGGTACAGCGATCAGACTGTCACCAATCACAAACAAGACCAGAAAAAGAAAGTAGGTATACTGAGAAGTGAACCTATTGAAGCGATGATCTGTTAGGCCACAAAGGCTTTTTTAAGCAGAGATAATTTCTGTATTGTGGCTGCTCAGAAGTCACTGACGATTACTGGCAAGGCAAGCCGGCCTTTGCCGTGGCGATGGGGAATGGGGAAGCTGGGGTGGAGATGCAGAAGACATGCGGCGTGTGGGAGGGAGGTGTGTACAAGCAAGGGGGGGGGGGGGGGCATGGTATTGTGGGAAGTCATGTGGCCTGGACGGGACGGGCTGCAACCCGCAGACACGTAAGATGAAGAACTAAATCAAG
>JAODLD010000101.1:7410151-7421079 GCA_026781065.1 Mormyrops boulengeri
CCCCCCCCCCCCCCCCCCCCCCCCCCCCCCCCCCCCCCCCCCCCCCCCCCCCCCCCCCCCCCCCCCCCACAGAGAGGGTCCGTCTACTGCCGGGTCAATGCACATAAGTGCCAGATTGTAACTGACAGAGAGCTGGGCGCAAAGTCCACCAAATCATCGGCCGGGGCCTGGTACTTTCCGCAGACGTCCAGGCTGGGCAGACGGGCCTGCCGCAATGTAATTTTAGTCGCCGCATATTTATTCCTCCAGAAACTAAGAAGAAAGGTCATTTCTGTGCAAACAGAATTGCGCTATGGATCTGGCCCCCATATGCCTGGCTCTCAGGCCGGGGGGGGACGTGCTTTCAGTCTTTGAGCAAATTAAACGCCGCAGATGTTTATCGATTTTTTTCTTATTAAATTCCCAGTTTGTTAAACGAATTCTGGTCGTATTTAAATGCAGGCAGATCCTGGCTGACTGCGGACCCTATGATGTGTGTAAATGACACGCCTTGTGTTGAAATAATGGAGCCGGGGGTCCTGACTGCATTGAGCCCATGCTGGCATTTTTATTTGCGTTCAATTGCTTTTGATTCATGATGTTATGTCAGTTTCTACAATGGGCAGAGCTGCTTTTAGGTGACTTTTTTCCAGTTTGGCCTTTCTTGCTTTTACAGACTTTGACTGAAGAGAACAGCAAAAAGTAAAGGAAGTAATCATGACTGACAGGAGGGATGGTGATTGGGGGACATGATCCCCCCAATATATATTTCAGCTCCTAGCATTGTGCTAAAAATGATAGTAATATTTATGAATGACTTCCTTTGCCTGCTCACAAACCCATATGGAACTTATTGAAATTATTGAAGTTACTGAAAGTTCCTTCCCTGGAACAGGATAAAACATGACTGTTTCAGACTTTAACAACATTTTTGACTTCAGTTCATTTTGGGTTACTGTCTCTGTTAGAGTGACTCTGTGGCTTCAGTTATTATTTAGCAGTTCTAACCATCCTCAGCTTCACTTGGAAGACACATCGGGTCAGGTACCGTCAACGTGGAGCCCACTGAGTCTCCGGGACCAGCACAGCAGAACCAGCGTCACCACTTTCAACTGGGCGCAGTCCAGTCAACGGAATACCCAAGTCAAGCAGCATCACCATGGAGCTGGAAAAGGAGAGAGGGAGGGAGAGAGAGAAGGAGGGAGAGAGAAAGAAAGAGACAGAGTGAGAGAGGGAGAGAGGAGACGACACGCAGAGATCCCATCAGGGTGGTCCTACACGTGGTCTGGTGTGTGGGATCGTTGACATGACCCCTTAAATCTGGGAAGAAACTCTCCCATCACATCTGCAGGGTGGGACCCGCGGGGCAGCAGGAGCGAGTGAGCGCTCTCCCGAAACAACAAAGGCGGCTTTAAGTCAGTCCCGGGCTCCCGCCTGACCTCCTCCCCGCTCAGGAATGCGCTTCAGGTGCGGAGGTGCCCTGTTTCCAATTAGCAATGTACACATTAGCGCCGCTTGCTTTATCTCCTGCCTCACTTCAACTTTCTCTGGGGCGTGCCGCCAGCCGCCCCCCCGCCGGCCAAAGCCCCGTTTCACCCCCCGCCCTGTCATTCTGTCAGCAGCTGTCCTTAGCCGGGATGGAGTGCTTTTCATGGTGAGAAACCCATTAACACACAACATGACAGACAATGAAATCTATGAAATCAGCCGAAGCAGTTTCTCTTCATCCTGCTCCAGAATTGTGCTGCCGCTTGGCTTAACGGACCTCTTCTTAAATGAAACTTTGCTCAGTAAATAGGGTAATCTCATCAGAGTGCCATATATACTGTCAAACTGATACATTCCTACGGAAAGAACTTATAGGCCCAAGATATTTTGATTCAACGAGGCTTATTTCTGTACATGCAACAGTGTGAATTGCAATCAAACTGAATCACTGAAAAATACACCTAAAATATTTACCACAAAGGTCAACATCAAAATCAAGGAATATCAGTTTCCAGTCAGAATTTAACAGACAGCCCAGGGCTGACCTGGTCCCTAGAGCTGTAACAAATGTCCAAACGTTTGCGAATCATGCTTAAAATTTGAGCAGATACTCGCGCCCCAAAATATCACAGGGTTCACGAACCTAATGAAGTGTTCATTTATTTAAAACAGACCTATTCGTTATTCTGGATTTTCATGAAACGTTTTTTTTAAACATCTATGTTTTTATACCGAATTTGTAATGTATGAAACTAAACAGATACTTTACTAATCCCAAAGGAAATTTAAGAATCAGCCCCAATATACTCAGATGGGACTCAAACTGATAACCCCCCCGCTCCCAAGGCTGACGCTTTATCCATTGTGACATCACAATAGGTACAACCGCGAGTTTGTATTTTATTTAATGCTGAGTATTTTTTTTGGAAAAACCTTTCCAAAACGCCCATGCTACACATCCAAAGTATGGAAATATTTTTGGGTCTTTGCAAAAAGTGACTCCCATGTTTGTAAAACTTGCCTTACAGTAAAATACAGTGGAGGACCCACAAACTTTAGACTAAAATTATAGAACTTTAATCATGATAAAGACATCGGTAGTGTGGTAATGCAATTGTAAACTGCTGATAAGTAAAGTGACATTTCTGAATTAAAACACTGAAGATAAAAAGACATTTTGTATTCTGTTATTTGAACACTTGGTACTTCTGCAAATTTCCAGATAATAAGGAAATAATTATTGCATACAAGTTACAATTACAATTGCTATAAAAAATAATACAATTACTTTTTATGTTGTGTCTTGTCTTGTCTTGTGATATGGTACATCCTGCCCAACGCCTGGCAATACACAGCCCTACTGGGGCCTGATTTACGAAGCAGGATTTCTTGCTAAGCTGGGTATACTTCTGAATTTAAGGTAGTCTGGGCTAAATGGAAGTGAACATAGAATAAGTCCATGTAAGCTGGGGAACCTTAAATCCAAAGAGGTTATCCAGCTAAGCAAGTAATCCTGCTTTGTGATACAGGCCCCTGATGTCTCAACATCACTCATACCCTGGTGCTTTGGGTCGAGGGAATTAGGCTGTGCACTGACAAGCTGCAGCAGAACACATTTAGCCAGATCCGGGCCAGCTGAACAACACCGGCTTACCTGCTGATACTTGGACCTCCTATTGTTTAACGTGCCCTTGATCAGCTGACCTCAGACCCCCATCCCCTATTGGTCCAGCCTGACGGCTTTGTTCACCTCCCCTGCTCTCCCAGGCCTTTTCCGCCCACACAGCATGCCGCGTGTTTGTATATGTGAAGCGCTGTGGTCTGACTATGCTGAGAAAAGCACGGCGTAAAAATAAAAACCAATAGAATATTTATCTCCCCTGTTGATCAGGCTTCTGTCTGACCTTTTTCTTTCCCCCAGCCTGACATTCTTTGATCAAAGCGTAACCGTCACTGGGGAAGTGGGGTCGGCCTCCACGTTCCGCAATTGCCGGCCGGGGGCTGCCGCTGAGCGCTCAGGGCCCCCATCTGTTAAAATAAATCGCCGCGACGTTGACGGTGGAAAAAAATGCGGTCACTGTTGGTTTTTTTTGTATCCCTCAGTCACATCACATGCACTCGGCCTTCCAGCACCTGTCCAGTCTGTTTTTACAAGCCATGAGAGCAAAAAAATGTAAAAAAAAAATTTGGGGGGGTGGGGGCTGATGGAAGGGGAGATTAATGAAGCGAGTACTCCCAGACTACAGATACAGACCAGAAAAAAAGAAAAACACTTAGAGGGAGAGAAATAGTGAGGGAACGTACTGCATAAAGCTAATTCCCTTCACTGCCTGATCACAGCCCCCCCCAGCCCTGGGGCTGCCCTCCAGAGGAGTTTTATGAGCTTCAGCAGGGAAAACACAGCAACGTCAGGCTTTTACAGCCCTCATAGGGACCCACTCCCTTTCGGCAAACGTGCAGAAGAAAAAGGTGCCGAGGCAGAAGACTTACTGGCCTATGGGAAGAGCAGGAGAGAATGAAGAAGAACAGGAGAGAATGAAGAAGAGCAGGAGAGAATGAAGAAGAACAGCAGTGGAGCTGGCATGGTCCAGGAGGCAGGAGGTGTGCCGTTTCCATTCCACACCTCCCTGAGCATCACCTGACCCTCCCGTGACATTTGACCCGACTGCTCCACACCAAGCTTCTACGCAAATCAGTGCAAGGAGATGATCTGGTTCTGGGCTTTAGGCAAATGGATCCCTCTCCGCTTCCTCTGAAGTCCCCTTTCTTCACACCCTTCTCCACCCAAACCCCTTCTGTTTTTGTCCACATCTGCCAGCTGGGTTCGGCGAGTCTATTGTTCGGATTTCTCACCGAGGTAATGAGTTACCCTGTTAATCCAGCTTCAGATTTCATTTCATTCGTTTTACTAAACAAATTACCAAAATACCTTATCTATCTTCTTAAAAAAAATGCCAAAACACTCTTCAATTCACTTAATACTCCCTCTGCCATAGCATAGCAATCTCAGCTGTGCTGCAATAAAATAAAAAACTTAATTTGAAGGTTACTTTTATGCATGAGTGTTCAACACTCTGATGACAAACCAAGATCTCCTTGTCATGTGTGCTGGCTGAGGAGGTAATTATTCTCAGCTGCGTGACGCTGTGGAAATTTCATTGGAACATGACCTAAATTAAAGGGGACAGGCAAAGCGCTGCACTTTGAGACGTACCTACATCCGCTGGAGAGTGAACAGCGAAGGTGTTGCCCCCCCCCCCAGTGACCGGCTTGTCCAGATACATTCAAGACAGCCGAAATGTTGCCAGTACCCTGCTTGCCCTCTACCGCCGTTGGTAACCAAGGGGACACTTCCAAGATCTCAAAATGGAATCTGCCGGCGCAATCAGATTGACAGACAGACACAAACAGACCTGTAAACGGCAGCCGGAGCATTCCGGATCCGGGCCGCAGGGATCCCAGCCCGTGACAACCCAGCACTGTCATTAGACCAAGGCACTGGCATTGTTTCCGCATCAGAAATGACACCTGTGATTGTGTAGTCTGCGTGTCCATGATACACACACGGTGGGGGGGGGGGATTCTCCCAGCAAACCCCTGAAGGACAGACACACAAACATTCTCGCTCATTGACAGTGCTGCAAATGGCCCTTCTAGCCCGCGCGAGCATGTGGGTTACACTGCCCCCACTGAAACCCGCCACTGAAACTCCCCACTGAAACCCTGACAGTCGCAGTTTTGTTCCACTGCAGGTTTCGCATGCAGGTTGTGTGGGGGGGGGGGGGATTATTATTACTTTTTTCCCTCAACTTCATTAAAATGTACAAATATGTTTGAGCGGCAGGCTAATTACGGAAGGGAAAGCAAACTCGGCAAGGCCACCGGGTGGGGGGGCGTAAGGGGAAGCCGGCGCCGTGAGCCCAGGGGCTCGGGCGCGAGTGGACAGGGCGGTGACCAGCAAAACAGGAAGTGGATTTACATTCACACAGGGGCAGGGGACGGGGGGGGGGTCACACCTCCACAACACAAACAATTCATGCCCGTTCGATTTCTCTCTTCGCCCCTCCCACACGCCAATGGTGCAGATGGACCATCGGCTGGAACAGAATTTCATAAACCTGTTCTCTTCAACCTGGCTGGACTCTCTGAATAAACCCACTCTACTAATCCTGTGGATTCACTGTGGGCAGAACCGCCAGAAACAAATAAACAAACAAACAAACAAACAAACAGCCACAAGAAGCAAACGGGAGATTCTTGGCTGCCTGGCCCATGTACCATGGCGTTCAGACGCTGTCAAGCCGCGGCCGACGTAGGCCGGGGATATTTTAAGCATGCAGAGGGAGGGTGTTTATGTAGGCATCCCCTACGATTTCTAAATATTTGTTTATTTGCAGTGCAGTGGACTAGACCCAGCTCTGGGCTGCCTGTTTAACAGGGAGTCAATTTTCTTGGCATAAATGGGCTATAGGAACAATTTATTCCTTGTTAGTTAGGCAAAGTGCCCTATAGACTATACGGAAACACCATAAAAATGCACTTTCAAGCCACGGAGAGATACTGTCATCTGACAGTCTGCTTTTGAAAAGTCACGTGCTATTTTCTTTAAATAACTCATCCATCCATTTTCACCAATCACTTTTTCATTAAGAATCATGGATCTTGGGGCCTATTCTTGAGAAGCTGAGGGCCCCGCGGAGCCCAGAAGCACTGAGGGCCACTTTCAGCCACCGATTCACCCAAACTTTGGAGCAGGGAGAAGGAGTGGCGCCACCCTGAGGAAATAAAGGGGAATGCACAAGACTGTGAAAGTAGAGCTGGGACCGAAGTCACACTGGGAGCACCACTACCTGCTGTGGGTCTGAGCCAGCATCCTGTACAGGATACTTTCAGGATTTTAATGGGCCTTCTTCCGTCTGATACACGGGCAGAGCCTCTTTCCCCTGGGGGGGGGAAGAAAAGACAAAAAGAAACTGAAATCTTCAGCACAGCTTTTTCAAATTAAGAGCTTGCAGTACTCGGCCAAAAGCCACAAATTACCCCCCTCTAGCAGTGGAGAATTAGGAACAATTTTGTGTTTGCTATAAAAAAAGAAAGAGAAATGAGGGGAAAAAATATAGCCTGCACCAGGGGACCACCAAGGACGGGCCGGGTAAACAGCGCGCTCACCAGCAGTTTGGGTGGCAGGCAGGCAGGCAGGCTGCAGGCTCATCCACCGGGGAGCGAGCGACACGCCCTCCCTCCCCAACCACAGCCCCGGAAGACCTGCTGCACTGGCAATAAACACGAGGGCAGAACAGAATGTAAAGCACAGGGGCTAAAGGCACATGGCGGGACATTAATGCGGGGCAGGGCACCATGCAAAATGACAGGCAGAATAAAATGTGGAACATGGAGAACACAGCGTAAAAATGTGCAGGGAGAACATAATATTATACACTTGAGAAAAAGAAAGGCAGAACAGAGGGTAGGAAGAGATGCACTGTAACACGGGGTAAAATACAGGGAGAAACAGTGTAACACAGGGGGGAAAATACAGGGAGATACACTGAAATGGGGTAAAATACAGGGTGATACACTGTAATGGGGTAAAATGCAGGGAAACACACTATAACACAGGGTAAAATACAGGGAGATACACTGTGTAACAGGGGTAAAATACAGGGCGATACAGTGTGACACAGGGGGTAAAATACAGTGAGATACACTGTAAAAGGGGGGTAAAATGCAGGGAGATGCATTATAAAATACAGGAAGAAGAGAGTATGAGAGCGAAAAAGAGGGTACAAAACACTGTAACACCTGGGGTAAAATATACAGAGATACAGTGTAAAATACAGGGAACAGGGATTAAAGGATAGATAGCAACTTGTGTAAAAAACAGAGCAAAACCTGAACTGAAACAGTGTAAAAAAGATGGTCAGACACTATATGACACGTATTTTTATGATGAACGAGCTGATGTCTCTGTGCCACACTGGACCTCCCACGTAGAGGTCTGTGACACTGCTTTTCACTCACGTTTCCTTCATGTTTTTACTAGTATCTCTACAAGCCAAAGTATTTCACAGTCACTGGCAGATTTACTGCATGTGGGAAAATGCACTCCGTCAGCTCTGTGTGTCTGTTGGGAAGCCGCTCTGTCGCCGTCGGCATTACCGTCACTGCGGGGCCTGATGACCGGATGGTCCGGCTGGACTCTCAAAGACACCGGAGGCGGCATGTTGCGTGGCAGTCATATTTTCTTGGGCTAAAGGAGGATTCCTTTAGGGTCATTCCTGCCCTCATTTCGTATTAAGCCAGCGGCAATGTGACACCCCTCACCACCCCCCATCTTTCCAACCCCCCGTTACACCCAATCACCAGCACCCCCTTGGCCCCCCCTCCCTTCAATCAGACAGGGCCAGCCTGCATGGACATAGCGGGTGTCAGCGGAAGGGACCGGGCCATCGACAGAATGAGGTGCCGCGGGGCCCGGTGGGGGCATTACAAAGCAATGATCAGAACCAAATGCGACCTATAAAGTGTCGTACAGTGCCTGGGAAGCATCAAAGTCCTGCTATTTCGGGTCCTCTATGGTTTCAGTAATGAAGCTGGTTCCTATTCCCCCCCCCCCACACACACATACACCCAACACAACCTTTAATCCCTGCAGCAGAACTTTCCTCTCTGGAAACCATTCTCCACAGTGACTCCCTCATTAACCTGGAGAAGCAGTTCTGAAGCAGAGACATTCCTCAGATCCTGGACAAAATCAGAAGTTAACAACAAATAAACAAATAAAGAGTCTTTCGGATTTCACTTGTGCTTATATCAGTGTTAAATTAGGTGTGCTGTATTAAACACAGCATTGCACCATTTCTTATTGGACGCCCTGGGATTTGCATTAGGAGTACAGTGATAAGGTTAGGATCACATGATATTTGGCCTTGCTTCATTTTTACATTTACGCCATTAAATGCAAGAAATCACATTGGCTTCATGCCCTGACTGGCAGCTGTGACGCTGGGTGCCATATTTTGGGGATGTTATCAAAACCCATCTTCTTGATCTGTGAGAGGCAGTTGCTGACTGGGAAGTCCTCCATACTTCATCCTCTCTCTTCGAACCATTGCTTTCCCCTCACAGCCCAAACAGCCTCACGCTGAAGCCCTTTCCACTGTCGGCCTCCCCTGCCCGCCCGAGCCTTGCTCTCCTCCCTTCACCCTTCCCTCCATTTTTCGCTCTCGTCCAGTGTCTGTCTTCCTCGCCGTCAGTGCGTGGTGAGAATGTGAGCTCATTCCCCTTCTGGGTGGCTTTCCTGTGATATGTCACTGTCATCTGCCTGCTCCAGTGGGGGTCTCCTTTCTAAACAGACACACTCACGGCCGGGGGGGGCCCCCCCCCCCCCCCCCCCCGTCCAGCATCTTCAGCCTCCCAGCTGCCTCTGCAGAGGTGTGATCCCAGATGCTCAGCGTAAAGCAGAGTCGCCGCTGAAGGCCTGCTGCTCGTGTCTCTGTTATCCTTGTGCTGGTCCAGTTGCTCCTGACACACATCTTTATTTCTCCCAGATAAGTAGCTGAGCTCTCAGATGCGCTCCAGCATGCAGTCATGCACACAGTGTGTACTCGCAGCTACCCACTAGTGGCCGTGCTGCTTTGCTGGGATGGTCAAAGCAGATATAGGGCTGCAGTGTCTCCAGAAGTGACACCTGGGGTGAATGTGTCCCAAAAGGCACGTACGCAAGCACGTCCGTGGCACACAAACATGTAAGTAGGGCTCTTTATTTGGTTAGGACTCTAGTTTGCAGTCTTAGTGCCACAATGGTTCTGATGCTTGACAGTTTGTATCGGTATGAGAGAGACATTAGTCTGCCGGGTGGCTGACCTGCACACGCAGGACTGGTTGATGTAAGTTACGGTGACACATTGTGACGGCTTCCCTGATGCTGATCGGTGGCTCCATGGTGTGTGAGTCTACTGGATTCCTGGGGTGTTCTCCCAGTAAGCCACTGTCTATTGGGAACACTGTTCCTGTCTAAGGTGCCATCACACTTCCAGCTGTGAACTTGCATTGCATTGCCTGAAACTACTGCTGAAGTGCAGAATGCTTATTGCATAAGGTCCGGTAGCCCCGATCAGGGTAGCGGGCATCTTACCTGGATAGTTAATATGGGAAAATGAGTGAGTAGGAGAATCAATAAGACTGATTGTTTTTTAGGGTCAAATGTATCTTGCAAGAAAAATGTCCATTTCTCAAGAGTCGTGTGTTTGCGAGGGGTTGGGTGGTGGAGGGGGGGGTGTCCACATCGTCGGACTGTGTGATTGATCTCCAGCCTCCTTATGATTTTCCAGCCGATTTCCATTTCAAAAGCTTTCCAGAAACTGCAGAAGGAGATTTCCCCATGTAGCAAAATGACTGGCTGTGCGCTCTCCCTGACGGCACTGTTGGGGAAGCCCACGGCATCCCTGGGCACCAATTAAAATGCTCAGTCATATCCACAGTGTTTCATGTTTCACACATTCACTTTAGAGCGCCGTGCTTCACCTACAGCTGTAGCTGGCGTGGGTGTCGCCACGCTCCTGGCCTCCAGGCGTTACGCGGCATCTGGCTGGGGAGGGCAACCTCTGTGCCACCTTAGCTGCATTATCCTGATAGACAGCTATGATTAAAAAAAAGCCTTACAGTGCATTTCCTCAAGCACCTGACAGCTAGATTCTTGTCTGGCCCACCCAGGTCTGTGTTTTTTCATAAGGTTTTCAGCGATTAAAATTTATTACATTTTGTCTCATTTTGTCTGTTTCCAATATCTTACTTCTTTCAAATCTTGGCAGCTTCCTTTTATTACAGTATTTCTCATGCGACGCCTGTCACCTTTCTGCCGTTGTCTCCACGGCAACACCAACCCTGCCCCACCCACCTTGTGATCAGTTTGCCCTTTGCCAATGCAGAGACGGTGCGTGCGATGACCCACGTGATCAATCAGGGGATGGCTATGTACTGGGGCACGTCCCGCTGGAGTCCCATGGAGATCATGGTGAGCCCTTATTCTCGAGCCTCCTTAGATAACTGAGCTGGATGTTTAAGTTAAGATCCGCAAGTGAGGCCTCTCATCGGCCATTTGCAGTGTGATTGATTTCAGCGAATGCTGAAGTGCTTAATAAATTGCTTTGATTATTACTGTGACTCTCATAAAGTGGCAGACTCATGAAGTTGTGTTCCATGTAGCGTCTCACCTGGGAGCTCAGGGCCGCTTTTCCCTCATCCCCCTGCAGGAGGCGTACTCCGTGGCACGGCAGTTCAACCAGATCCCTCCCATCTGCGAGCAGGCTGAGTACCACATGTTTCAGAGAGAGAAGGTGGAGGTGCAGCTCCCAGAGCTCTTCCACAAGATTGGTGAGTGTGCCGTACCCGGGCGGGGGGGCGGCCCCCCCCCCCCCGCGCGCCGCCCGCGGCCCGGGGGCGGGGGCGCGGGGGGGGGG
>JAODLD010000101.1:7421179-7431564 GCA_026781065.1 Mormyrops boulengeri
TTCCCCTTTGGGGTGGCTTTCCTTTGTTTTTCCACTTTAATCGGCCTGCTCCCGTGGGGGTCTCCTTTCTAAAAACACAAACTCCGGGCCGCCCCCCCCCCCCCCCCGGCGAGCGCCACGTCGCCTCGTGCTCCCAGAAATGCACGCGCTCAGGGACGTGAAAGCGGCTGACACTCATGCCGCTGTATGGAGGGGAATTATACGTAAATAACTTCCTAGGAGGATTAACGGGGGTCTGCTAGAAAATGCGGAGTATAACCGATTGCTGTGGACACGCGGCTGCTGTTTACGGTTTGCAGAATTGCAGCGATAACCTAAGGGAAGCGCTTTGTACTTTACCTTATTACTGTATTTTACCTTATTACTGTGAGTCAAAACGCAACGTCCCAAGCAGGGTGCGCAGATACACTCCTGTCACTCTTCATAGGCTGTGCGTTTATGAAGCCGAAAGGCCAAATTTAGTACCGTTTGGTGCACTTTTGTATTTCAGTGGATAAGTCCGGTTTAATCAAAACAGCAAAACATTAGTGTCTGAATTAACAGCTAAGGAAAAGGCATAACATTCATTGATGCACTTAAAGACAAAAACGAGAAACTCTTTCGGACAAAATTATTTCCCCCCTTTCTGTAAGACCTGCCAAAAGCTGGGTTTCCCATAATGCATCTCGCGCTTTGAATCATGCTGCAGCTTCTTGGCTATGAGCAAAAAAGGGGGATTTGAGGAATGAGTGCGGGATAATGCACGACTTGCTCGTTCCCTTTGCCTATTTAGCTTGGCATATGAACTGGAGATTAAAATGGCTCATAAGTCATTTACAGTAAAAAATAAATAAATAGATAAATATACTGAGAAAAGTAGTTCCACGGCTGGGAAAAGGTACGAATAAATGCGACCGGTTACTTTTTAAAAGTTCCGTACCTGATTTGGAAACAAATTCTTAAACATATTACTTAGCAAAAAGGAAGAATGTGTTCACAGAGGAGCAACTGTTACCATATGTACGCCTAGAGAAAATCAAAAAGACAAATGAGAAGCAGAACAGAGGAGCGACAGTTTGTGTGAATAAGCAAAGCGGCACTTTTCGGAGAACGTTCACGCTCCTACGCTTTTCGAAATATAGACGGGGAACGTCGGTTATGATATACGAAACACTCTATCATTATCTACGCAGAAGACACCGATCAGCGGCTCTCAGAGAAAGCCGGTCCCTGTGCACGCACACGGGGCGTCAGAGAAAGGCAAACGCCGCGAGCACGCGAGCTTGTCCCATCCCAATCCCGAATCCCCTTCTTCTTCGCTTTCATTGTTTTCTCACTCTACCACTCATTGATTTTATTGTATCTTGGCATCCGTTCCAGTGTAGACGCATCGCCTGTAACCCAGATCCTTCTGTAGTTAATGAGAACGGCAGGCCTAAACCACTGGACAAGTGAGAATCGCGTCTCAAAGAGAATCGGGTCTCAAAGAGAAAATTCACCAAGCATAAAATCCAGCATAGGAAGAAGTAAAAAAATACACATTCATTTTTTATAAATGTGGGAATGAGGCAGGCTCCTCTGGTGGTGAGGGAGTTAAATCTTTTAAGTCTTCATGCCAAAGTTGCCCTTTCTGTGCATGTCAGAAAGGTATTCTTGTTTGCCTTGGTCGAACTGGTGTCATTTTGCCAAATGTTCAGGACCCTATTGCGTAACTATCTTACACGCTTATCCACTGATACAGCAGCATGTTTCAATGTAGCCGAATGGAGAAGCACCATCTAGCACTGCAGCATATAACTGCTGGATTCCGAACCAATGTCCTTCAGGTAAGAAGACCATGTGATCCATGCAGAATTTCACACAGCTACACAGTGCCAGGTGTGCACCCATCACTTAATGGTAAGAAGGCGTGAAAAGCAGTGAAGCCGCACTAGTAGAAAGTGCAGCATTTTCATAATAATAATGTAATGATAATATTGTATGAGAAATAGATCATTTATTTAATATCGTAGTACATGATGGCTATTTTTCAGCTTTTCAAAGCTTTTCAAAGCAGCTGCTTGGGTATGGTCCTGTACGCGAGTTCCTGGATGATCTAAAAGTAACTCATGACTCACGATCGATGACTGGCAGTCCGGGTAGCAATGAGACTACAGCCTCTCAGTCAGTGACACAAATTTCCATTTTCCCATAATGAGGGGGGAGTTGGGGAAGAATCTGCTCTTTGGAAATACAGTTCAAGGACTATTGAACACATACAATGAAAAAAAAACCTTTTAGCTGTTAAAGTCGTTCCCAACAAAAGCCTCTGGAGCTCCCTTAGAAGGTACTGTCCACACTTCATTGCCTGCATGGTCTATCCATTTTGATCTGAACAAGCCTTCAACTCCACGGTGCTGGTGACAAGTGAGAGTTCGCCTACCTTGGAGAGCAGAGGCATATTAGCAGTGTTTTAGTTTGAGTTACAATGGCCCAGAACCCCCCCCCCCCCGCCCCACTCACTGAGCTTCACTTAACCTCCGATGGGAGGATGGTCTAGCAGTAATATCAGCTTTCACTTCACAGGTCCATAGCTCCTATATCTTGTACCAAAAAAGTCCACTGTTTACTATTTTAAACACACAACAACAATTTTTCACAATAACCCTTTCCTCGTCCTCTGAAAAATTTTACTCGAGGCTTATCACATTTGAGTACATCTTCGTATAACATCTCTTGGCTCTAAAAGCCTATTTATTAATTACTGATTAGATCATTTTTCTTGTGATTGGATTGAACACGGTGTTTACTGTCCTCCTTGCACACTACATAGCACATTAAAATTATTCATAAATTAATGCAAGTCTACTTCTTGTAATGAGAAACATATCCACCTTCAAAAACGTAGTCTTCAGTGCCAATATGGCTGCAAACAAATACATTTGTAAAAATAATATAATGTACTTTCAATGTCGACAAGAGTTAGGATTTTCAAATTGAGTCAGGAAAATGTATCTGAGTGATTGATCTAAGTAAAATTGCTATCAGGTAGTGTACATTTTTATGGATCTGTGCCAAAATCCAACCGTGAAGCAAACTGGATGGGCCTCTTAAACCACCATCCTCGTCCAAAATAACTTAAAGGGTAATCCATCAAATTTAGACAGTGAAATGAAAACAAACTATGCTACCAGTGCATTAAAAATTACTTCCCTGTTAGTCATATTCCTAAGTTACCAAGTTATTTTAGCAATGAATTTGTACGCGAAAAAATATAACTAGTTCAGCTACTAAAAATCGACGCGGTACGCTAAAATATATACTTTGGCACGAGCATTTCGCACCATGTCAAATCTCCTTAATGCACAGGGATACGGCCTGCGCTGCGCTAACGTTCACGTCCCACTGTTTGCTGTTGTGCCACATCTGTTCCTTGTTAATTTATTATTCGACGATATTTTTTTAAAGAAAGAGCATCTTATATTATGCAGGACTTAATAACAATAAAGGCGAATATCAACGGACATTACTAAATCAGTTTCATTATAAAACAAAGCAGCTTCATGGATCTGTAGTCTACATATGCGTCCGCGAAGGGAAATATAGCTTAATTTAACGCCTGATTTTTTATTTAAGTCGTACAGACTATTTCACGATGGTGCGGTGAAGTAACGCCGCTACACATGGTAACTGCACGCTCGGTTTTCCTGCTTCTTGCTTCCCAAAACGTTTTCTTTCATAGCATGCCAAAACGAGGCTGCTGGCCGCAGGTAGCCGGGTGGGCAATCAGCCCATAGCTTAGCTCCAAAATCCCAGCAAATATTAAATTCTCCTGCATTAAGCGCGTTTCGTTTATTGATTTGAGAGTGGTTAAACTGTGTGTGGTCTATATAATATAGAACCTCCATGAATGAACACTGAGAGGTCTGTAGTAATGTTGTAAATTATCTGAAGATTTTGTCCAGCAAATATGAACTCTTGAGACAATCTTAATTAAAGCAGAATTTTAACAATATGTTTTATGTTTAGGAGTAACTTCTGTTATAGCAATTTGATAGTTTAGATTTTAATGGTAAATTATTCAACCTCGATAAACGCTTTAGTCATGTAGTCGGACTGCATAAATTGAATTCACCTGAATAACCAATTTACTGTTATTGTTTCCATGTGAAACTGCAGGAAAAAATAACTATTTTAAAAGCTGAAAATATAACCGTTAGCTTCCAGTTATACTTAAATGTTTTATTCCCAAAAATCAAAATAATTGTTTACGTTACATTATTAAAATCGTCTAAATCGTAGCGCAAATTCAGAAACATTTAGAAATCTTTATTTTTAATAAAGACTGAGGACGGGCTTTTTATATCATTAGCGTCGATTTTCATCCGTTTCCGTTTATATTTGCAGATAATTCTAAACTAAAATCCGTGTTAATATATTGTACATACCTACGACACTGACGATTTTTAAATATTACAAGAAGTATCATATTTAGTCTACTAAGTGCCCACTTACGTTTTTTTACAATTTTAAAGGCGCCTTGAACAGAAATCTCAAAAATGATGCCAAAACCTGCATCATGCATTGGAATAATTCATGTCAATTATGACAAAACTCTGATGTCAGTATCATCGGCTGTTAGTAGCAACGGTTTCGTATTATTTGCTTTTTTAAAGGGATGTCACGTCACCTGTCAAACCGCAACGTCATCTATGCTCAGTTGTCTATACAGCCTAGTGATTTAACGTTGTTTCATCTCGGAGATTTCTTTAAGAAAACGCTCATATCTCAAAAACAAAAATTTATTCTTCTGCTTGATATTAGATACGTTAAAATTTACAGTTCATTTAGAAAAGGCGCAGCGAATCTTAAATTGTTAACAGCACTGAAGCACAATGAAAATAAAATTTTTAAAACTGTACAATTACAAAAAAAAACCCTCTTCAAAATGATTAATTGACGCGCGTGCTTCAAGAAATGTAAGTCGGAGCAGTATCCTGAATAGTATATATAGCAACACCAAGCACAGCTGTAAGTTACTTCAATCTCCGAGCTGCTGAAGCAGTTTACTAGACAGGAGAGAGCTGCTGTGCAGCGAGTGCATTTTATGATATTCTTGCTGTAGACTGAGAAGATGCGGGGACGCCATGGGTTGGAGTAGCCCGGTGGGAAAATGTCGGTATTCAGGTAGTAAAGCGGAGGAGACCGGAGTGCAGCGAGCCGTGCTGAGGGACTCGTACGGGAAAGTCGGCGATGGGAAAAAAGTCTTTGTGCCGGCGTGGGAGGTCCTGGAAAACAGGGTGGAAAGCGCCGGCAAAATGCTGCTGACAGGTGGGATGCTGGGAGAGCAAGGCGAGCCAGAGGGGTGATCAGTGCCCATGGGGGATAACTCCAAAGGGGCCATCTGCAGGCAGGTCGTCCCGATCCCGTAAGCGCCGTACGTAAAGCTGGGTAGTGCTCCGGACTCTATCTGCGGCTCCTTCAGCATGCTGAATCTGAAGTGCTGCCGCTTGAAGCGTTTCCTCCGCCGCAGAAAGCTTCCGTTCTCAAACATGTCAGAAGACATGGGATCTAATGTCCAGTAGTTCCCCTTCCCCGGGTTACCGGGCTCCCGGGGCATTTTGACAAAGCAGTCGTTCAGTGACAGATTGTGTCTGATTGAATTCTGCCAGGCCGGGAATTTCTCCCTGTAGTAAGCGAAGCGGTGACTGATAAACTCGCATATCTCGCTCAGCGTGAGGCGCTTCTTCGGGCTCTGAAGGATGGCCATAGTGATCAAAGCAATATAGGAATACGGCGGCTTAACGGAAACGCTGCTTTTCACCACGGCCGGACCAGCTTTTGGCGGAGAATCGTACTCTTCTCTCACTTTGTCTTCTGTTTTGGGAGAAGAGGCTGCACTGTTCGGTTCAAGCTCTGAATCGTCTTTCGCTTGTTCCGAAAGTTGTGTCAAACAACTCTTCTTCCTGGGATCCTTATTACCGTCTCCCACCACGTCGATGTCGGGATCTTCCATGGGTTCTGCGTCTAAAGTCATAATCCAAAAACAGACCCAACGCCACCTGCGCCACTCTCAGGATATGCGGCACCGATCTGAAAATAGTAGATTATTTTTTCTGCCAGAACAGACCTGTCTTTTCGTTTCCCATTCAGAAATGTATTGAATTAGTCACATACATAGAAATACCAGCTGTTTGATTTTCTGTAAGCTCCCCACCCAGCAAAAAGTCGTAAAAATGCAACTCAGACTCTCCTACACGTGTTGCACAAATAAAAGTTTACCTTTAAAAACCCGGTATCTTGTTGTCGAGAAAGGGTGGACGAAGTGAAATAAAACGATAAGCCTTCCAAAGACTCCAGCGTTGTCCGTCACAGCACTTTTTTCCTCGTTAACTGTAACCATAATGAGATCAGGTGACCGTGATGTCATTGTGAAGTGCTTAAGATGCAGCGGACTCCTCTCCAATGAAATCCGCGAAAAACACCAAAAACACGAGGCGTCCTCCTGTTGATGTCCTAGAAAAGCCGTCCAAAAATAGTCCATCTTAACCTGACGCTTCCTGTTTCGATCTGATTATTTGTCTGAAGTAATATTTCACAGAAACGCGTTTATTATTAACTGAAGACACTTAATAATTTCGCAATTGCACGACAAATTACAAACAATGAAATGTACTTTAGATCTCATGCTCATTGCACAGCTGTACGATTCTATAAAATTGTGTATTAAATATAACCTACTATATCAAAATAGTAGGCCTATACCCATAATAAAATTAAAATGTTTTAGATATAGGTTAATAATTTTAACGCGCAGCTTTCTCCAAATAATAAACACAAACGACCACGATTTGGGGAAAAAAACTAAACAAGTTGAGCCGCTCTGATCTGCATGTACAACCTTTGCGGAAAAATTGCGGTCAAGCGAAAAAAACATCTGATACTGCATCTTGTTCAAATTGTGATTACGATGATGGTTTATCATACAGTTTTCGAATTTCGATATAAACTTTTTTTTTACCCTGTACCCCGAATATCAACAGACACCGATGTTTACATACTGATACCGAACTAACTTGCCAACAGTATGCTTTTGAACTTGTGTAAAATTAAATTCTTACAAGACATCTGTAAACAAAATTTCGATAAGAAAGGATACCGCCTATCGATTTTCCGTTTTTGTTGTCTATCTAATCATCCATATGTATGAGAATATAGTAAGTAAAATAGGCTACAAGAAAGTAAACAAATTCCTTTGTTGATGTAAAACAAAAAAATCAATGGATTCAATTTGCTATGCGTTACATACAAACACATGAATATAACTGCTTGTCGGTTACATTTTACCTTCCACATAAGAGGTTTCGGCCTTAGATAATTGCTTTTTTCATTAATGCTAAAAAGTGATTTGTTACAGATTCAAATAATACATGTAAGTTTGTTATGAAAAAAATGTTTGTTAGTGAAAGTGTTGCCCCCGGCCTCCCCCAGTGATTGAGAGTTTTGATTAATTCATGTCCTAAATTATTCCAATCAGGGAAAAGTTCACGGTAAGGCAGACTTCATAAAACAGTACACTTCACGTTTTTTATTTTATTGCCGGAGTCAGTAAAGTTCAGCGTTGTCGCCCTTCTGAATTGTGTTCAGCTATGATCCCAGCTGAAATTCCTTCATTTCAAGTCATATGTTTAAGCTTAGCGAGACTTCATTTCTGGCGCACTGAGTGTTTTACCTCCGAACTGTGATCCGCGGATCACCCACGCAGTCCGTATATACGGGCTACTGCGGCAGAGACCGACGCACAGATTTAACCAAATGAACAGTCCGAGGGAAATGACGTTTATGGCTGAAATGTCTCAGTAAGTTTATGATATCGCTGTTACAGCGGTTACTGACAGCATATGGCTAACACATCCATATAGCGCAACGCTGCAATGACTCCGACTATGCAGCAGAAGATTTGCGCACAGATATTATAAATACTTATTGAAAAAGCAGACCGTTATTTACTAAACTATGGTTTAAAATATTCTGAAACTGTTAATGTAGAAGTTTACGTACATTCTATATAAACAATTAAACTATGACATAACGAATACAGTCTATGACCAAAGCAAGTAACTGCTTGAACAGACAGGGCTAAAAATGAGTTGTTTTTATGTGATTACCATGTCGATTATAAAATTAACTGACTTAAAAGTAGTAAAAAATTTGAACTTTAACACAAATGATTGGGATTAATGCGGATAGGTTGGGAAGAATAAGTTGATACATCTGATACTTTTAACACAAAAATACACTGGTATTTTCAAAGCGATTCAGTTCTGCAGTAATAATTATGTATATTCCCTGACGCCGACCTACCGAATAAATCAGGGTAACGGTGTTTTAACGAGGGTCCACCGTTGTTTATATTAAATACCAGAGTTCGTCTTTGGGGATTCACAGACTTCCTGCTTTTGATGTATTTGAAACCCCGGGGAAGATGCGGAGAGTTCATTGCAATGGCGAACCTGCAGGTGATTTCATAAATTTGTCACGCATGTTGTTTGATTGAAAACAGTCCGAATATATGATAAAACGGCATTGTATGGTTTCAATCATTATGAATAAGTCATATATTTTAAAAGGAATCCGGCCGTGTCTCGTTGGTTGGGGGACGTTCTTAATCATATATAAATTTGTATTTTGAAAAAGACCATACTTGATAATATTTTGCAAATTTATGAATAATAAATATATTTTCATTCATAACAAATTAGGATATCTATAAACTATTATGAGAAAACCGTACATATTAGAGATGAAATCCGGGAAATATCAGTGTTGTACATTCGAGAGAGAATAGCAAGAATTTCACGTCAAGTCTGAGAAATTTAAGTGGGAGAAAAAACAAACTCTTGATCATAACAAATATAGGGGCATAATATTAATTAGAGTAGAATACACGCTTAAAATACTTTCATGTGATGGACTTGGAAAAAAATCCCTGTTATAATGAAGGAAGGCAGTAGATCGGCATATGAATACGTGAGGGTGGCGCTTTGTACGCGTATAACAGTGAATTAAATTGCTGATAAAACTAATGTTAAAAAACTACAGCCATTTCACATAAAAATTAATTCTAGACTTATGGCAATTAAGGATCTCCAATCATTTAAAACAGCTGAATGGAACATGGTGTATACGTTTCATGCAATGCATGACAAGAAAAGGGACATTGTAAAGAAAACGCAATATAAAACTACTTGGGAAACGGTGAAATCGATTATACAAATATTAGTCATATTCAGATATGTTTTCGTGAGGAATAGGCCCATTGGACATTACGGTTACATTTTCGTTACGTTAATAACCTACATTCCCCTTTAAGGCAAAAGTTGATCAAGCGCGTGAAATCATTATAACACAGCCAATCCGTAACATGTTAAACATATTGTCGAAGGTTTACGGTTTAGGGACAAGTGTAAAAAATGTTTTAAATTTCTTCTAGTCTTCTTTTAAAAGCCAGTAGATCGGCTTCATTGAAAACATCCACGTTTCATGCATGTGCTGCACGCTTCACTTAGTGATGCAACTACATAAAGAATCACTGGAAATCATTCAACCCAGACGCAAGTTGAATTACTGTTGCTGCCATTTTTCATTTTCACGGAACCTTAACTCCTCTACATTCTCACATAAAATATGAGAGAGGGAGAGAGACAGAGAGAGACAGAGAGAGAGAAATACTTTAGTGGGGCTGTCACTGCAATAGATTTTAGGGATAAACTTTGCCACCACGCGGTGGAGAAATGCGCTGCAGTACCATTTGGGACGGCTTCTATTATATTGGATAATACACTCAATGACAAAATAAGTTAAGCACCCAGACTGAGTGGTGGAAATGAAATGAATCTGCACGTAGTGACAAGTTATGCGACTGTATCGCAACGATTATAATATTAGAGTAAACAGACAACAGCATTAGCAGTAAGGGCACACTGTTGGTCCCATGTCGGTAGGGTGTGCCCCCCCGGCCCTGGATACATGCGGCGATACAGTCTGGAACGGAGTTGTACAGCTGTTGTATCCTCTCCTGCGGCAACTGGCCCTCGAGATCCTGCAGATTGGCACTGGGTCTGGGTTGACATGTGAGCTGATTCCACACATGTTTCACTGGGGAAAGATCGGGGGACCTGGCTGGCCACAGGAGGACCTCAACATGACGCAGGCAGTCTGTAGACACATGTGCTGTGTGTGGAAGGCTGTTGTCTTGTCAGACTGCCAGGGTGCTGTCACAGGAGGGGTAAGACATGCAGACGCAGGATTCAGGGTCCCCTGAATCACTACCAGAGATGACCTGAAGTCATACCCTATGGCTCCCCACATCATGATGTCATACCCTATGGCTCCCCACACCATGATGTCATACCCTATGGCTCCCC
>JAODLD010000101.1:7439813-7452691 GCA_026781065.1 Mormyrops boulengeri
TTAGCCATATTAAAGACACACATGCTACAACTTTTCTGTTTGTTGTTGGACTGCAGTTCAGGTAAAATACCAGCTGGCATTTAAGAGAAAGCAAAGTAACCCTGGTAGTATGTAAGAGTCAAGATTAGATGACTGTGGTCGAAGCTGCTCTTTTCACAGTGAAACTCATAAATAGTGCTGACATCTTGTATCGTTTGCATCACAAATACTGCAAGTGCCATTTTGTGCGTTTGCCTTTCTATGCCTGACCGCTGTACAGTGGAATGAGTTGTTCAAAGCTAAGCCACTCTGGGTCTCAGGTCCATGAAAGTGGTGAGAAGCCAGGGCTGTGAAAGCTTAGTCCTTCGCTCGTCACCCTCGATCTCCTTGAGTGGAATGGTAAGATGGCCGTCGTCTTTAACGAGCGTCCCTCTCACAGCTAAATTAACATGTTGTCCCGCTTTCCAAACACTGATCAGCCATGGTGGCCTGAATTTTACTTAGATGTTAAGCTAACTTTCATAAACATTCAAAGCCATAAAGTTCAGGACAACTAATTCTGTGCACATTTTTATGAATTTTAGCCAACTGGTCAGCTTACTCTAGGACCAAATTTGGCCACCTGACTTTTATAAAGATTTCCCTAGACGTGACTTTGTCTAAGAGCTTTTATGCTGCTGTAGAGATCGTAAAATATGAACTTTTTCAGAGATCCACACTTCGCAGCCTTGAACAATTTGTACACACACAAATACACGAGTACAGTCCTCCCCATACAGACTTGTGCTTTTAAGCATCTTCTGTACAGAGATCTTGTCTATCACTTTGGCATCCAAGGATCAGGAGAACAATCAAGATTGATTCTAAACTCATCCATCCGCTGTGCATTCCTGTCCGGCTCTGGGTTTCTCTCCCGAAGGCCTGTAGGAGCTGCAAGGCCGCCTTCTCTGACCTGCCCCTCCTACACGTGCAGAAGAACATGTCTGAAATAACAAGGTTTCCCCGGCCTTTCAATGGTGCTTGGGTACGTGACCATCGACATAGAAGTTGCGGGTGACCCTGGGAAGTGTCAGCTCAATGCCGTCGAGCTCTGGAGTCAGGATGAGCTGACAGCCCAGGCGAGAGTTTTCCTGCAGCGCGGGCGCCATATCCAGCATGTCATCCTCCCTGTTAATCAAAGCCATTAAACACAATTCGCTTTGAATGGAATCAAGCTAAATAGCGAAGATATTATGCTGGCATTTACAAACACATGTCCACTGAAACACTGATCACTTTTACCATAGCTACTATAATGACCGTTTTGACAATACAGTGACAGTCGATCAGGCAGCATTTGCATACAATACCTTTCAACAGGTTGTGGAAGTTTGTCATAATACTCTGCCTTCACGTACACGTGGCATGTGGAACAGGCTAGTGATGCATCACAGGCTCCTGAAAGGCATTGTGGGTAAGAAACTGACATTAGCAGAAGGGAGAAAAAAGAATGTCGGCTATGGGGCCAGAAAAACGATTATCCAATCACCTAAATACTGACAATCCCCATGAAAAGCATCACCTGAAAATAAGTAAAATCAATTTATGTAAATAAATTTCAATGTGTAACTAATACTGGCTAGTTGGCCCAATGTTACGGACACATGCAGAAGCAGTAATGTACCAGGCCTCAGTAGGTTTTTGTTGGCAATTACAGCTGATCTTTGACTGATAGCACACACAGTAAAATGCTGGTATTTCATGCATACACTTGTCCAGATAGGCCAGTACTTACCTTCCAAATCAATGCCATGCTGGTGCGCTAGGTACAAGACATTATCTCCAACCTTAGCCTTCACGGGAACTCGGTTCCCTAATCGGTCTATAAAGACCACATTAACCCTAAACACCAGAACAAAGACAATACTGTATTATACCAATACATTCAGACTGTTCCTTGCTGTTCAAATCACCTTTCGGAAAAATGAAACAGCACTATAGTTTAATTTGGCGAAATTTCAAATGCAATATGCAATAAAACGCAGTAAAGCCTTATCGTTACTAGCGTACCAAGTCTTTAAAATGGAACGTAGTTGCATGGTGCTGAAAAATAGTGACGTTCAAAAAGGAATAACACACTCGTATGCATTTCGGGTGAATTACATGCAACCAAAGCTCGAATAATGAATGAATGTATATATATACAATAATAAGTGTGTAGGTACGTATATGCAGCACGTGACATAATCCCCTTGACGGCGGATCGTGCAAAAGTGGACGTAAGTTTTACTACCACGTGGTGATTCCATTACAGTTGTTTCCATCGTTATACAGGGTCATAGGACTTTGGTTATAATGCTTCATTCAATGTTCAACGGAGCACGTGAAATAATGTACTTGTTACATTATAACTTCCTTTTAAGAAAAGGACGCGTGAAACTCTGCTTGGTGAAGTTACCACGCGACCTTGCTGTTTACACAAAGAGCATTGCAGACCGCACGCCAGATTGTACCCACACATCCCTGGGATCATCATCTTGTGCGTCTTCGCCTTCAGAGTGACACAGACCTGTTGATAATTTTCAAAGTACAGAAAAGGAGAACTGTCACTTCACGAAGCCACCGATCGCAAATATTGAACGCAATTACACAATCCTGTCCATTTCAAATAGTCGGTTTCGCGTAGTTTCGACTTGGAGAGAACTAATAATAACTCCGGAGTGAGCTGCCCAACTAGGATAAAAATCCTAAAATTTAAACTCTCGTGAGTAACTGTTCTCTTTAATTTACAGGTTACATACACATAGAGCATATTATGAATCATCATAAAATAAAAATGACAGTACATTTCCCGTTAGAGGCTATGGCACAACATGCTGAATTTTCAAATGAATTAGGCTATATGACAGAAAATTTCAAATGACCGCCACGGTCGAGGAAGATTATGAAACCCACTTTTAGACGTTTGCAGGCTCCTATTCGGGATCCGAAAACGGCATATGGAGTCTCCCGTTGCGGACCGATAAACAACGTGAATGCAGCTATTTATCCTGTGAAAATTACAATTACCAAGCCCGAACAGTCTCAAAGTCAGTCCCATGCTCCTCCGGGCTGCTGCGGAAGCCGCCATGACAGTGTTTGTGTCACGTGTTTCAAAAGCACCAATGGGAAAGATGTACTGTAAAACGGGGCGTTCCTTATGTTTGACGTTTTCAATTCGGTAACAATATTTTCAGTAGCTGTGAAACACAAGTAAAATGTAGCCTGTCTGCCTAAGAGAACAACACAAGTTCGTTTAATTTTACAATTTTTAATAACTTGATGCAGTTATATATTTTAAAAATGTTGCAAATGTATTGGTAAATTGAGGTGCGGTAACACAATCGTGCCAGCAGAGAGAGATGTTGCAATAAAAACAAACAGTGCACAGCTTGCAAACGCGAGATTGGGATTTATATTAGTATTGGATAAATTAAAAAAGTATTTAATACAGGAACGGAAAGATCTACAACAATTAAACGCCAAAAATGGTAATATGCCATTCTTTCATTTTTGTCAAGATATTATAGGAGTCCTATATCCTGTTTAATTTAAACATAAATTTCTTCTTCCTCCTCCTCCTCCTCTTCTTCTTCTTCTTCTTATTATTATTATTAACGCCTAACCATTACGAAGACCAAAACAACTTTTTCACAGCTAGTCCTCCGGTAAATAGTTGCCAAGATACCATCCGTCTATCCATCGTCCAACCTCTTGTCTAGGTAAGACTGGATACAGCAGGGTAGCACCCTGGATGGGTTGCTAATTCTTCACAAATTACATGCACAATGGGAAATTTAGGGACACCTACCGCATGTTTTTTGGACTGGGCTGCCACGTACACTGCAGCAACCGAACTACCCACTGAGGTGCAAAGACACCATCTATGATCGACTCTGAAATGCTTTTATTCACGTCACCTAAACTTACACAATATATTTATCACCCCAGCTTTTGTAGCTGTTCTACGTGTCAGCCGAGGGCTGTATTAATAACGAAGCTAACATTATAACGAAGTATTAACAACTAAGTTAAGATTATAGTTGCCCCTGCCTGTTTTTCCGTAATCAGTAACAGTATGTGAGAACAGTGTTTTAAAAGGCAAACGTGCTCTGTGCCTTTAGAGAAAACGGTTTCCCTCTTACTCATTAAAGGTCAATAATGAGTCATTACTCCTCCTGTTGACGGCTACAGAGAATATTGAAAACCGTTTCTGTCACATTAAGAGTTGTTGGGACGCTGTGCGGTGACATGGGCACGTGCCACTTAGGAATGAGAAGCTGCCATTGATGCTATTAGATTGTATATGTTAACTGTGTGTAGGAAATAATTTGGGAGATTGGAGCAGTGGGTAACCGCCTTCAGGGCTGGGGGGTTTCCTCAAGCTCCCCCTGCTTGGTGGGGGTGGAGTTTGCATGCTCTCACTATGTTTGCACAGGGCTCCTCCAGGTACTTTGGTTTCCCCCCACCTGAGTGGGGGAATTCCCAGTAATGTGTGTGTGTGTGTGTGTGTGTGTTTGTGTGTGTGCGGGCGGGCATGCACCCTGGGATAGACTAGCATCCCTTCCTTTGCCTTTTGTCCTGTGCAGGGGCATTGGGGGAGGGGGGGGGGCATGGATATCCTAGCAGATTGAGGGGCCCCAGAACTTGATGTGTCCCTTGAATATGTATAATTGGGCGTTGGGGCCCAAGGTCACATCATTTTTTATCTAACTAAATTTCAACCCCCCCCCTGTGTTTCCAGGCGTAGAATCCAGCCTTATCACGACCCTGGACTGGATAAGCTATTTTGGCAGGTGGATTTTTAAGAGACAACTTTAAAAAATAATTTAAAACAAGCTGAAGTTAAAACTTAATGTTGGCTGAACAGATAATCCTGGTCAGGGAGGACAGTTTTGAGCTAGGACAGGATTTGTAAACTACCATTACAATTAAGCACTGAATTGTTGCTGTGTGCTGATTGGTCAGTCTTCTATAACCATGTGTCATGAATGTTAATGTGAAACAGCTGGGTGAGTCTTTCTGTCAAAGAAACAAAACTGTCAAAGTACAAGAAGAATTGAACTATTTAGCCGAGCACAGGAGCCTTTCAGTTTTAAAGTAGTTTGTAAAACCTGAAATAGCTCAAAGTGTCCTCCCTGACATGGATTGTCTGGTCACCCTGCCTAATGCCAAAAATGCTCACTCTCAGGCATTTGTACCTGCAGTTCTGTGGCCTGCCAGCCTTCTTCCCAGAGGCTAGTGCCACCTGCTGGCATGAGTCATCATGAAATCCCCGCACTCGCTGCAACAATGTATCAAGCAACTCTACTGCCGCAGGCAACCAAGTGAGGGTTCTGTGGCAGCTGTGCTTCCAGCGCTCAGACGCTAAGTCACTGTTTGTCTATTAACCTGTCTGACGTCTATAAAGCTTCACAGCCTTTAATTGTGATGTTTGGATGTACTTTCTGTCCTACTCACCTGCTCACCGAGATGTTTGCTCTGGCTATGATAGTCACACAGGCTGTAACCACAGTGATGGCTGCCGTCATGTCATATTTTGCCCGGTGGCCACAGCTGACGAAACCTCCGAACTGCCGGATTCAGTAGCAGAGTCATTCCCGCACAGCACTGTATGGTCAATGCATGACAGGTCTAGTCCCTGAAAAACACAGGGGTCCCATCGGCTCCTAGCCGGTGTGGCACCCGAGGCGAGCATCACCGCCAGCGCCCCCTGCTTGAGGCAAAGTCAAATTTGTTGGCAGTTCGGTGCCCCCTCAGAAGTTGGCGCCCTAGGCAATCGCCTATGTCACGTATAGGATTGACCGGCCCTGTTATTACTACTACTACTTAATAGGCTTTGCTAAGCAGGTAAATTCATGTGGGCTTGTTCTTTTCATATTAAGACACATTAATACCAACTAGTTTTAAGAATAGTGGAATGTTACACTTTTTTTCTTCCTCCGTTTCTGGCGCCCCCTGGATGGATGGCGCCCTTAGCATTTGCCTATATTGCCTATGCCATACTTGACTTTAATTTAATTTGGGCTACCTTAGTCTGTCCCAGGTGGCACTGAAAACCAAGGGTGTCGGTTTGGTTTCATAACTGGTAGGGACAAGACCAGTCCTGATATCTGCGCCCCCCTAAACAAACACAGCACTCCCACAATATTAGTAGGGACCCTACCATCCATACCCAAATCTACGCCCTTGTTAAAAAACATTCTATTTTCTATCTAGGGGGCACATCACCCCTGATAGGAGTTTATTCACATTTATAGGCTGTAGCTGGCACTGATTTCACCCAGAGCTAGTGGAACTGTCAGGGTTTGTGGATGTTATGACTGGGGGGTCTGTTTGAATGTCTTCTCCTACAGGTTTTGCACATACACCCAAACATTCAAGGGGTATGGTGGGGGTGATTATTTTAGAAGCAGCGCCATGCAGATTTCATCTCAAGATTACTGCTAGAACACGCAGCATGATTACGTCTTGTGTGATTATTCAGCCTGTTCTGCTGTTCTGTCTAAGAAACCGTCCCTGGCTCTAAATCTTGCGTGTCGTTTTTGGGTGGCAGTTAGGGTGGGCGTGTCTCCCTCAGTGTTGACAGGCTGCTATATAGCAAACATTTGGGGGGGTGGAGCTTAAGCAGTGCAGTCTTCCCGCGGGTGTCCACATAATATCTATGTGTATCGTCTGGAATAAAGCCCAGGGAGGTTATCTGCATTGCTTTTAAAATGTGTGGGAGGAGCCAAAGCAGGAAACTGCTCAAGCTATAGGCTTAAGCTCAGAGTAACTGCGTTAATTTGTATATACAATAATACACACATATATAAATAGTTCACACAAAGCTCCATATAACAGTGCAGAACCCCAGTGTACTCACCGCTCTGATTTACATGCAGTATCTTCATTTAGCTGCGATGTGCTAATTCAGACCTAGGGCACTTTCAGGGACAGTCTCCAGCGATGTGTGGGTCACAGCTCCATGTGGGGGGGTCCAGACCTTGCTCAGCCAGCACGCTTAAACCTTGCTATTTCCCGACGAGCCCCCCCCCCCCCCGGCCCTGCTGAGTTCTCACAGCTGTGACTTTACGCAATCCCAGGGTCGTTCTCACGCTTAGACCTGCCCCCCCCCCGGACAGTCGTGCGTAAGAGCCCCTTCCTGCATGCGGCATTCCTGCCCCTGGATTACTGCGCCCAGGTGCCATGACATGTAGCAGACTTGGGCTTCAGCACACTGTACTGGGAATTCTCTGTATCCATAGAAACCAAGCCTCCTCGGTTTTCTGCCCCCAGCTGGACAAAACAGCACAAGTAAAAAAATAAAAAATAAAAACCCAGTACAATCTAAAAAAAAAACGTAAGGAAGACTGGGCTTCATTATGCATCATTTACAAATAAATCATATATAACTAAGCAAATTAAGGATATCACATCATATCATTTGTTGATCTGATGTATCACTTTATGTCCTTTAATAAAAACCTACAGTCCAAAAATAATGTCACACAAAGATTTCAAAATATACAGAAAGTACTGGTACAAAGTACAGCAGCTATGAATCAACACAGGGCCTAGCAAAGCCAGAGAGATCTGAAAAATATTCCGCACTGATTTGTAATACAGGTTACGAATGAGATCCATTCCCTAAATCTGTTTTTAAGTCAAATTCGTAGGAAAGTCAACGAACCTCTGAAGCCACACAATGTGTGTCACAAAATAATCTGTGCGGTTGTTATTACAAACCATTATATTTAACTCAATTTTTAAATATAACAGGCTTTATGGCAGTCCCTTCGTAAGTACAAGTGGTCTGTGAAGCAGACGTTCTTAAACCCAAAGACTGCCTTACCTCCTAGCTTTGGTAGTGCGATGCTCTCTGCATTAGATTTGAACTGTACGGTAGATTCTGAAAGGGAATTGAAGGTCGACATGTCCGCACACGGAGATCATTATGATAACTGCAGATGTTTAAGGGACCGTAGGAGCAGCCAGACAGCGCAATATTAATCATTGGGGGCGTATTGAACTTCCGGGTTTTGGCCGTGAGCAAGCTCCATGACATCCTACTCTAACCTCTCATGATGTTATAACCTGTAACCTATAGCCAGATGTCCACTGACAGCAAGTAACATCATAAAATAAAATACTTTTTATTTTGTTGCTTCTGGCACATTTGCGGTGCTGGGGCGTTGAGGGTGATCGCTTCCTGTCCAGCCCACTGCAGGCTTACTGGACACCTTAAGCAACCCGTGATGCATTTTCCAGTTGAGCCCCCATCACCAGGCCAAGAAACTCCAGGCCCTGATCGGGAGGGGGGGGGACCTCTGAGGGTAACCAGTCATACGAAGACCAGTCATATGTTTCATGCCCCCCCCCCAGGTCGACACCCAGATCTCCACCCCTGAACCATGAGGTGGGAATCGGAAACCTTAGACAGGAAATCCCTGCAGGGAGAACATGGCTTCCGCTGCACTGAAAATCCCCCCGTCACATGCCCGTGAGGCTTCGCCATCTCTGAGCTGCTCTGCTTGTGTGACCACTATAGATGAGGGATGGGTCGGGGGTTTTTTTTGCATACTTTCAACCTCCAGAAAATTCAGGTTTTAAATTTCCTTATGCATGGAGAGGTGACATCTGCACATTACCGTCTTTCAACTCCTGGGTACTCAGCACGTTTGCAGCATCGCCCTTTCTGACCCCTGACCCTTGACCCCACCAACAGCCTCCTGTGATTACATTCCTGCAGGCATAAACCCAACTAGTTCACTAAACAGAGTATAATGCATCAAAACAGACCATTCGTCTTAACTAATTTACATATAATTTTGTTTGCTTTTGATGTGTCCCAGGCATGGTGTAGGATGCACTACTTTCCTTCACTGCTCTGTCTAAATCCTGAGAATGCCTTAGTGAGGTGCTCAAAACGGAACGTTCTAGACACATACACAGTGTACACTTTCAGCATAACCCCTTGTGACCAACACCCTGTGTATTTAACCATGCCTCCCAGTCTCCTTGACCATTTATTGATTCTTCAGTATGGCTGGATTTGTACACAGTGGAGTCCGTTTTCCTGCCTGCTCTCCTTCCCCCTTTGCGCCTCTGGAGAAATAATCCTGCCTGACGTTTTTACGGCCAAGGAAAACACAGTGAATGGCTTCTGCCGTTTGTTTAACCTCTTCTCCTATTTTATTTCAGTTTCCTAAGATTAGTTTCCTCTCATCCTCCATTGCATGATCTGGATATTACTCGGAAGTCATGCCATAAAATTCCTTTTCTACGTCGTTTATGTTTATAACTATATAACCATAACTTATACTCATAATAGGATGGCGTTTGCGTGTTCTTCCCATCCGTGTTTATTTCTTCTCGGTACTTTGGGTTCCTCTTGCAGTCCAAAAACATGCAGTTCTAAACTGCCCATAGAGCAGGGGTGTCGAACTGCAGTCCTGGGGGGCCGGAGCGCTGTGTAGTTTAGTTCTTTCCCTGTTCCACCACAAATGATTCAGCTGAAGAGCGATGTGGTAATTAGCACAAGGAGTTGAATCTGGTGTGTTAAATGAGGGGAAACCCAAAAATGTGCAGGGCTTCGGCCCTCCAGGGCTGGAGGTTGACACCCGTGCCATAAAGTATCACTGTATGTGAGTGAGCCCTGTGATGGACTGGCCCCCCACTCAGGATGCACCCCAGCCTTGAGCCCTGTGCTGGCTGGGGCGAGCTTTCAGGCCTCTGAATCCCTGACCAGGATAGGCGCTTGGAAGATGGACGGAGGTACATGTAGCCCGAGATTGCACCCTGTGGACGCTGACGCTGCCCTTTCTGATGCCAGGCCCACGGTCACCCCCCTGTGTCTTACATTGCAGCACCCTTTCAATCTACGTAATATTCCATGTTATACTGGTCTGTATGAGCAGCTCACGGGCATAAAGCCACAAACTCTAAAGTCTGTAACAAAGACTTATTAGATGTGTTATTGAACTGAATCTCTGCCAAAGGTCAAAGTCAGAGTCAAGTTAGACGGATATGTCTGTAATTCACAGAAATATTTTGGTCATCTTCCATCCCTGTAAAATACTGTAGTCTCTCTGTATACTTCTGGTCTATTTCCAGCGTGGGGAGAATGAAAAAAGATCTTTAAACCAAGACTTTTAATGACTTGTTGATATATTAATTCTAGCCAGCCGCTGGGAGTTCTTGAGTGAATTAAACATGCTCCTTGTATTAGTATTAGACTATAATTTCATAGTATTTTCTAATGAAAAGAAAAAAAAAATTAACTGCACTTGGAAAAGCTTCATTTCCCTGTATTTGCCACACTTGATGTTTCTTTTTTGGTGTTTAATCTTCTTTTTTCCAGGCACTGGACTAAATTTGAGTGAGGGATCTAAGCTGAAGCTGACCGCAATTAATGTTTCCCTGTGAGGCGTGACAATGACGGAGCTACTACAGGCCTACAGCACAGATTTTTAAGGACCCCCCCCCCCCCCAATTCCCTGTGGATAGAAAGCCGCACATCAGCATTTCACCAAAGAAACGGCCGTTTTCCTTCAGTCACAGGAGAGACCTTAGCGTAGATCTTTGTTTGCCATCCCCGGCCTTGGGGACCCCCAGACAGTCCATGTTTCAGCTCCCAGATCCCAAACACCCCAGACTGGGCCAGAGGTCGACTCATTTCCACTAAACATTCTTATTTGATTATTCCTTGGATCCCTGGGCAGTCGTTCCCTACGCATGCCAGTCCTTAGCATAAACACATATATTTGTTTTCCAACAATAAGGCCAAAGCTTTTCTTTCTTTCTAATCAAGGGCCACTGGGCCCCTGCACAAAGCCTTTAATCCCCAACTGCTCCAGGGATTGTCTGACCCTACTTTCAATTGTACATCACTTTGGATAAAGGCGTCTGCTAAATAAAGGATTGTAACTGTAATTGTCATCATGTGGGTTTGTGTGTTTGCTCCTGTTCAAAGGCTTTCAGTGAAAAGTAAGCCTGCGGTTTACAGACACACACTTTGGATGCAACCTCCACCTCAGCACCCTGCCGACAGTGGAGAGGATCTCTTGTTAAGACGGGAGCAGGACAGAGGCAAGTCCACACACGTTTTGTCTCGATTCCTGCTTGATCTTTAACATCGTGCGAGTTGTGCAAGAGGAGGTGTGATTATTTTTTTTTCCGTAAAAGAGGAGGGTGAAACGCGATACACAGACCTGTCAAGCGTAAACTCGGATCCCTTCCAGAAAACAGGTTGGAATGTATCTGCACTACCGTGGGAATGTCGCCGCAGCAACGACGCAGATGAGCAGGGGCTCGTCGGCCGTGAAGCTTCCTGGAGGCTACAGGCAGCAAGCCACCGCAACTTTTTCAGGTTTCCGCCATTTTTTTTTACCCCTGGCAGGTCCGTGTCCTGGATGCAAAGGTATCCTGGAGGTTAGGGATCTTAACTTATAACTAACAGGCTGTGGGGTCAAATCCCCAAAGGTGTAATGCCAATATTCCCTTGCTTCAACTACACCCTGAATTGGCTCTGTAATAAACTGCAAGCTATTCGATCTGTTCTGAATTAAAAGAACATGTAAAATAAGTAGTCATTAAAGAATGGTATTCTGTCTGGGTTTATCACACACCCTTACCATTACTGTTTAGTCATAAGCTAAGCTTCCTTAAGCAATATGGTGCCCGCATATCATCTAGTAATGAGTTCTTATGCAAGCGGTGACACATCTAACAGGCCATATCTCATATGTGAAGGGCAGAGAGATCCACCCTCTTTCTGCAATGATGCCTCACCTCAGGCAGCTTTTCAAGGATCCCTGCTGGGCTGCATCGCTACACACAACCAAGACCGAGGCTGAGGACGGGGCAGATTCCTGAGGGAATGTGGGGGCTCCACCAGGAACGCTCAAGATGTCACTTGAGAAGGGCCTGTCTTGTTCCAGATGTATAAATGATCAGATTTCTTACTTGCTATTGGAGTGCAGAAGCCTTTCGACTAGAATATTTACAATGGGTGTATTTCTGTGTTAAATATGAACTGAAATCCACTATGAATGGTGTCCATGACACAGGGATTTCAGAGTAAAGAACTAGAGATATTTAGGCATATATAATCTCACCACCCCTACTGTCCCACTACCCAAACCTGTCTCCCACGTGGGACTTGTGGTTAACAAAATGCTGCATTGATACTGGTGTGATCATCCGAATATTATCACCTTGATGTAATTAAATCCCAATATATTTTCTTGAGTTAGTTTGATTATAACCGAAACTATTTAAAGAATGAAAATCTTCTTGCAAATAATATTTGTTTTCAATGTATGAATTTACATCCCTGGATGACTTTATTTATGTGTGCTCACAAGGCTTCATAAATCTGCTAACTAACTAACTGCTCTGCTGTGTGTTTTGGTACGGGGGGGGGGACGCGGTCAAGCCTGGCCCTGCATCTGAAGGTGATTTCAAAATGATGGAGATGAAGGCTTACCGAGCCGGTCACCGCTGGATCACTGCTTGGGTACGACATCTGATTCCTCAGAAAAGCATGTTTGAGGTTTATGTAACAGTATATACAGGCTGAACGCAGCAAGACGAGGTTCTGATGAAAAACACATGGAAACAACATTAAAATGACACGATCAGGAGGTCTGTATTATACCTTTAACATTAGCAGCTTATGTTTTATTTTTACTTTTCATGGATAAATATCAAGCCTCCAGCAGGAGACTGGTGACCTGATTTGGTTCATATAAGGAGCATAGATGAATGATAACTCTCAGTCTGAGAGATTTAAGCCACATGGACAGTGTAGAGCACAGGTGCCAGACTCCAGTCCTGGGGGGCCAGAGCCCTGCACATTTTTGGGTTTCCCCTCGTTTAACACACCCGATTCAACTTCT
>JAODLD010000101.1:7457859-7468129 GCA_026781065.1 Mormyrops boulengeri
CCCCCCCCCCCCCCCCCCCCCCCCCCCCCCCGCCCCCCCCCCCCCCCCCCCCCCCCCCCCCCCCCCCCCCCCGCCCCGCCCCCCCCCCGCCCGCCCCCCCCCCCCCCCCCCCCCCCCAAAGCATCCTGCTGAACACAAACCCAACATCCTGCCGGTGCCCATGTACAAGGAAACCTCTGTTTAGGTCAGCACAGAAAAGCAGGGGTTCGCATGTCTGTGAAAGCGCACTGCAAAAACCAGACAGAAACCTGAGCGGCTCCCGCTAATTAATGTGGAAGCTGCTCACCCACTCTGTCTATAGGAGTCAGCCCCCCCCCGCCACACTTGAGGTCGAGAGGGCCAGCAGATCCTTGCGGCAGGGGAGCGGGATGGGCTACAGGCGGCCCGTCTGAAGATGGGAGTTTCTTAATCGGGGGGCGGGGGGGGTCACTTTCAGGTTACTACAAAAAAAGTAAGCTCCGAAAAGCAAAGAAGCTGTTTGAGCAGGCAGAGGAGCAATAAGTGAAAGATGTAAGGCGGCCATGGGAGAATGACTGTAGGAAGAACAGGCAGATGTGGGCGCCGTAAACGGAGTGGGGGCGGGCAAGAAATCCCAGAATCAAAAGTTGTCAACCTGAGGTGGCACTGGCAACACCCCCTCAGCAGATTCCAGACTGCATCCTCACGGCGGGGGGCTTCTGGCCCCGAATCGCTGCATCAAACACTGGAACAGGAGCTAGAGGCTGGTACTAAGGAGACACCAGGACAGCGCAGCCAGAAGCATCCATCATAGCAACCCCCCCGCCTCTATACATCCTTGGGGGGGGGAGGGGGGGCTGAAGCTCGCCGAGGTTGGGGGTGAGGGTGTCGGTAAGGCTTGGCTTGGTCTCCGCTTGGGTTTCGACCGGCGCTGGTGTGCCCTGTGCGATTACGATTCCTACACCGGCATGAGCACAATCAGATGGGAAACTCCCGCCTCAAAGGCACGTATTACACTGTCAAAAACACATTTATGCCGGGTAAAACCCGCAATAAGTTTGTTAGCGACTCAACCGCTGGAATTCCAGAGATTCTGTAGCAACCAGAACAATGGCGGCTTAGTTTGCTGAAATGAGAACTGTGTGAAAATGCCAACAATCCAACCAGAGCGGGTGATGACTTTTTATTTCTTCTTAATTTATGTGACTGGCCTCCAAATATCAGTCATAGCCCTATATTTAATTTATTTTGGAGTGTGGATGTCTGTAAATGGCAAGTGATACTACGCTTGAGAAAATACCGCATACTTCACAAAGCTCCAGCGTTCACTAGAACAGTTTCCAAAAGTCCGACAGTGACATCAAAGACATGAGCTGATGCTTGACAAGGAATGACTGTATGTGCGTGCGTGTGTGTGTGTGCGTGTGTGTGTGTGTGTATACTTTTGGACATGCAGCGAAATTAACGACTCTCTGTATCAGTATTCTATAATCTTCTGTCACATTAGACCAGTGTTTCCCAACCCAGTCCTCAGGGACCCCAGACAGTCCACATTTTTGCTCCCTCCCAGCTGCTAACACCTGTACCAGGTATTTGGCATTCTTTGTACCAGGGAGCAAAGATGTGCACTGCGAGATGTTTTGTGTGACGGTTGGTCGGGCATGGAGATGTTGCCAGAAAGAGAGGAGAAAACAAATAAAAATGATAGCTGCGGAGAACAGTGTTATCGGCAAATAAAAGACACGCCTTGGTAAGTAAACTGATGGCACTGTATGAGGGAGGGGGGCTGACAGATGGAATGGATACTGTAGGTGCTGTTCCTGGACCCTACTTTTCATCGAGCCAGCAACTTTCAGTACAATGGCCGCTTCTCTACAAAATATCCAATTACTTTTGTGTGATTTGTGTGTGATTAGATGTTATTCCATTTAAAACCAAGTGCCAGGGAGAAACTCAATGCTTCGCAATCGTGACATCAGGTTTCTTTGCATGCCAAAGAATTTAAAAGTAAAACAAGGGTATCCATGGCATATAATATTGAAAAGATGCAACAGATGCATTAAACTGAGACTGTTTAACACGCACTAGCACACAAGCGATTTGTTCCATAAAAGACGCAATCGTACTGCCCCCCCCCCCAGGCTCAACTCGTAGACTCCCCCCTGCACTATAACAAAAGGCCCTCTCAGATAACATTCACTGAATAACTCTACCAGTCGATATCAATACTATGTGAACCTTCACTAACCGTAACCGATGGCGGAGCAGTCCAGTAAATATTACGCCTCTTAATTGGCATTCAAAGGGTACTTTCTGACGAAGAAAGCTGTGAGGTCAGCTTTTCTTCCGCACAGTCAGGATACAAGCACTCAAGCATCCAGGGACGACAACCCATAAGGCACACAATGTGATGGCAGGAGACAGGGCTGAAATTTCGAGGATGTCTGGGCTAAGGGTCAGGGTCTATAATATTGGGTTTATTATGGAGCAGAATAATTCCCAGACACTCAAACCTGAATAAACCTGGACCCTGGATTCCAGTGATTTTTTCCACACTTCAGTGGATGACCCTGGATTTGCTGGTGATTCACTAGCTAGTTGAATGAGGTCAAAGTCTAACCCTAGCTGCACGTATTTGACAAACCCTCCCAGTGAAGTGATTTCACCTGTTACTTTACGGAAGTTTCATTTCCATTGTCTCACACTTCAGGTGGCCTACATTCAAATGCCAAGGGCCACTGCATGGAAAGTTTTCACCCACTCTGGTAGCAGGAAGTTTACTTTTGGTAACGTACAAGAAACTGAACGATGCCATCTGAGGGGAGGCCTTGAAATCTGCACAGACTTGTCTTACTCGTAAGACGGGAGGTCCTTCAGAACTCCAGGGCCAAACTGAAATAAGTAGCACACAGACTGTTTGTCTCGCCAGTGAGACACTCGGTGGTCTTTGGGCAGGCACCTTACCTGATTTACCGTCACTCAGTTGAGTAGTTACTGGCAGCAAGATGGGGAGGCCAGCCTTAGAATTCCTGGAATGGAAAGAGCGCCATGTTCTGTCTTTGGGAGCTGGGGCTGCCGCAAGAGCCACGGGCCAGGAGACACCCACCTGGAACATGCCCAGAGACTGCATACCTTCCGCCTGCGGGTTATGTTTTACGTGCCATGGAGCTGCCTCAACTGGAAGTACTTTGCCTTCCAGGTTAATAAATGAATGGTCTTCCATTGTTTCCTGAACACCTGTCCCTCACACACATGTTTTGTGCACAAAGGGAATCTGGTTTTCTGGCAAGAATGGTTGGGTTTCAGCTCTCTGACTTCAAACCCCGAAAGAACCGAGAATTAGCACAGAGGGAGGAAAACAGAGACTCTGCAATGGCGGTGCCAGCATCCACTTGGGGAGGGTTTTTGTGTGGCTTTTGATAAAGGCTCCAGTCTCCTGAAGATCAAAGCAGATGCTTTGCTTGCACTCCAGAGAAAACAGCTAATGTTCCATCTGACCAGCCTTCCCCTTACTGTAAGGAGTGCTGCATGCTAATAGGCTACATGGGCTTAGGTCCCTCCCTTTACTGTAAGGAGTGCTGCATGCTAATAGGCTACATGGGCTTAGGTCCCTCCCCTTACTGTAAGGAGTACTGCATGCTAATAGGCTACATGGGCTTAGGTCCCTCCCCTTACTGTAAGGAGTGCTGCATGCTAATAGGCTACATGGGCTTAGGTCCCTCCCCTTACTTTAAAGAGTGTTGCATGCTAATAGGCTACATGGGCTTAGGTCCCTCCCCTTACTGTAAAGAGTGCTGCATGCTAATAGGCTACATGGGCTTAGGTTCCTCCCCTTAGTGTAAGGAGTTCTGCATGCTAATACGCTACATGGGCTTAGGTCCCTCCCCTTACTGTAAGGAGTGCTGCATGCTAATAGGCTACATGAGCTTAGGTCCCTCCCCTTACTCTAAGGAGTGCTGCATGCTAATAGGCTACATGGACTTAGGTCCCTCTCCTTACGATGGACAGGACAGTAGAACCAATAACGTTCCGGCTGTCATAAGACACAATACTGGAAATGTTGAATTTATGGAACATAATGGCATGAATATTAGAACAGTAGAACACAGTGAAATATGTTCATACATACCTTTAATAACGGTACACTCAGTTTATTACTTGCACCTGCTTGTTAATGCAAACAACCGGTTCCTCCAAACAGCCAATCCTTTGGCTGAAGCTGAAAGCACAAACAGGGCCAAGAAAGTCAGTAACTGTTGATTAAGCATTAGATTGACTGTGCTGCATTATCATGATTTTGAACGTGGTCTAATTGTTGGGGCAGGATGTGATGGTTCCTGTAGTCTCCAGTGATTTTCACACACTATGGCATCCAGAGTTTACAGAGAATGGTGTGATTAAAAAAATCCAGTCTTTGGCTCTTCTGTGACTGAAAGCATGTTGCTAATGAGAGAGGACAGAAAACAATGGGTTAGGGTCAGTAAAGCGATCTAGATGACCGTATCAACGATAATGACACATCTGTACAGCCTTAGCGCTGAAAGGCATCTACGAATGAACAACTTGTCTAAAGTATTTTAAGATGCAAACGTAGGTACTGGGCAGTATTAACTAGTTATACCCAATAAAGTCACACTATTTGAGTGTATATTACACATATTATTATTTTTATCTCAATATCCACAAAAACTGGTCAATGAAAGGTTTAATCTTCTGTATAAGTTTTATGCAAGTAGTTTCCAGTGTATTTTGGGCAAAAAAATCATCCAAGTTGAATGCTGGGTTTCACATACATACATATATATATATATATATATGCCAAGACATTCAGTCAATGTTTGATTAAGCATCAGATCGGCTGTGCTGCATGATCTTTATTATACACACACACACACACACACACACACCATATGCACAAAAGTACTGGGACACTTGGCCATTATGTCTACAGGAACATCCCATTCTAAATCCATAGACACCAATATGGAGTTGGTCCCCCCCTTTGCAGCTATAACAGCTGCCACTCTTCTGGGAAGGCTTTCCACAAGATTTTGTCTGTGGGAATTTCTGCCCATTCATCCAGAAGAGCATTTGTGAGGTCAGGCACTGATGTTGGATGTGAAGGTCTGTATGGTGTCCCACCATACAATGCATATATACATTTTATATATATATATATATATATATATAAAATGTATATATGCATTGTATGGTGGGACACCATACAGACCTTCACATCCAACATCAGTGCCTGACCTCACAAATGCTCTTCTGGATGAATGGGCAGAAATTCCCACAGACAAAATCTTGTGGAAAGCCTTCCCAGAAGAGTGGCAGCTGTTATAGCTGCAAAGGGGGGGACCAACTCCATATTGGTGTCTATGGATTTAGAATGGGATGTTCCTGTAGACATAATGGCCAAGTGTCCCAGTACTTTTGTGCATATGGTGTGTGTGTGTGTGTGTGTGTGTGTATAATAAAGATCATGCAGCACAGCCGATCTGATGCTTAATCAAACATTGACTGAATGTCTTGGCATATATATATATATATATATGTATGTATGTGAAACCCAGCATTCAACTTGGATGATTTTTTTGCCCAAAATACACTGGAAACTACTTGCATAAAACTTATACAGAAGATTAAACCTTTCATTGACCAGTTTTTGTGGATATTGAGATAAAAATAATAATATGTGTAATATACACTCAAATAGTGTGACTTTATTGGGTATAACTAGTTAATACTGCCCAGTACCTACGTTTGCATCTTAAAATACTTTAGACAAGTTGTTCATTCGTAGATGCCTTTCAGCGCTAAGGCTGTACAGATGTGTCATTATCGTTGATACGGTCATCTAGATCGCTTTACTGACCCTAACCCATTGTTTTCTGTCCTCTCTCATTAGCAACATGCTTTCAGTCACAGAAGAGCCAAAGACTGGATTTTTTTAATCACACCATTCTCTGTAAACTCTGGATGCCATAGTGTGTGAAAATCACTGGAGACTACAGGAACCATCACATCCTGCCCCAACAATTAGACCACGTTCAAAATCATGATAATGCAGCACAGTCAATCTAATGCTTAATCAACAGTTACTGACTTTCTTGGCCCTGTTTGTGCTTTCAGCTTCAGCCAAAGGATTGGCTGTTTGGAGGAACCGGTTGTTTGCATTAACAAGCAGGTGCAAGTAATAAACTGAGTGTACCGTTATTAAAGGTATGTATGAACATATTTCACTGTGTTCTACTGTTCTAATATTCATGCCATTATGTTCCATAAATTCAACATTTCCAGTATTGTGTCTTATGACAGCCGGAACGTTATTGGTTCTACTGTCCTGTCCATCGTAAGGAGAGGGACCTAAGTCCATGTAGCCTATTAGCATGCAGCACTCCTTAGAGTAAGGGGAGGGACCTAAGCTCATGTAGCCTATTAGCATGCAGCACTCCTTACAGTAAGGGGAGGGACCTAAGCCCATGTAGCGTATTAGCATGCAGAACTCCTTACACTAAGGGGAGGAACCTAAGCCCATGTAGCCTATTAGCATGCAGCACTCTTTACAGTAAGGGGAGGGACCTAAGCCCATGTAGCCTATTAGCATGCAACACTCTTTAAAGTAAGGGGAGGGACCTAAGCCCATGTAGCCTATTAGCATGCAGCACTCCTTACAGTAAGGGGAGGGACCTAAGCCCATGTAGCCTATTAGCATGCAGTACTCCTTACAGTAAGGGGAGGGACCTAAGCCCATGTAGCCTATTAGCATGCAGCACTCCTTACAGTAAAGGGAGGGACCTAAGCCCATGTAGCCTATTAGCATGCAGCACTCCTTACAGTAAGGGGAAGGCTGGTCAGATGGAACATTAGCTGTTTTCTCTGGAGTGCAAGCAAAGCATCTGCTTTGATCTTCAGGAGACTGGAGCCTTTATCAAAAGCCACACAAAAACCCTCCCCAAGTGGATGCTGGCACCGCCATTGCAGAGTCTCTGTTTTCCTCCCTCTGTGCTAATTCTCGGTTCTTTCGGGGTTTGAAGTCAGAGAGCTGAAACCCAACCATTCTTGCCAGAAAACCAGATTCCCTTTGTGCACAAAACATGTGTGTGAGGGACAGGTGTTCAGGAAACAATGGAAGACCATTCATTTATTAACCTGGAAGGCAAAGTACTTCCAGTTGAGGCAGCTCCATGGCACGTAAAACATAACCCGCAGGCGGAAGGTATGCAGTCTCTGGGCATGTTCCAGGTGGGTGTCTCCTGGCCCGTGGCTCTTGCGGCAGCCCCAGCTCCCAAAGACAGAACATGGCGCTCTTTCCATTCCAGGAATTCTAAGGCTGGCCTCCCCATCTTGCTGCCAGTAACTACTCAACTGAGTGACGGTAAATCAGGTAAGGTGCCTGCCCAAAGACCACCGAGTGTCTCACTGGCGAGACAAACAGTCTGTGTGCTACTTATTTCAGTTTGGCCCTGGAGTTCTGAAGGACCTCCCGTCTTACGAGTAAGACAAGTCTGTGCAGATTTCAAGGCCTCCCCTCAGATGGCATCGTTCAGTTTCTTGTACGTTACCAAAAGTAAACTTCCTGCTACCAGAGTGGGTGAAAACTTTCCATGCAGTGGCCCTTGGCATTTGAATGTAGGCCACCTGAAGTGTGAGACAATGGAAATGAAACTTCCGTAAAGTAACAGGTGAAATCACTTCACTGGGAGGGTTTGTCAAATACGTGCAGCTAGGGTTAGACTTTGACCTCATTCAACTAGCTAGTGAATCACCAGCAAATCCAGGGTCATCCACTGAAGTGTGGAAAAAATCACTGGAATCCAGGGTCCAGGTTTATTCAGGTTTGAGTGTCTGGGAATTATTCTGCTCCATAATAAACCCAATATTATAGACCCTGACCCTTAGCCCAGACATCCTCGAAATTTCAGCCCTGTCTCCTGCCATCACATTGTGTGCCTTATGGGTTGTCGTCCCTGGATGCTTGAGTGCTTGTATCCTGACTGTGCGGAAGAAAAGCTGACCTCACAGCTTTCTTCGTCAGAAAGTACCCTTTGAATGCCAATTAAGAGGCGTAATATTTACTGGACTGCTCCGCCATCGGTTACGGTTAGTGAAGGTTCACATAGTATTGATATCGACTGGTAGAGTTATTCAGTGAATGTTATCTGAGAGGGCCTTTTGTTATAGTGCAGGGGGGAGTCTACGAGTTGAGCCTGGGGGGGGGGGCAGTACGATTGCGTCTTTTATGGAACAAATCGCTTGTGTGCTAGTGCGTGTTAAACAGTCTCAGTTTAATGCATCTGTTGCATCTTTTCAATATTATATGCCATGGATACCCTTGTTTTACTTTTAAATTCTTTGGCATGCAAAGAAACCTGATGTCACGATTGCGAAGCATTGAGTTTCTCCCTGGCACTTGGTTTTAAATGGAATAACATCTAATCACACACAAATCACACAAAAGTAATTGGATATTTTGTAGAGAAGCGGCCATTGTACTGAAAGTTGCTGGCTCGATGAAAAGTAGGGTCCAGGAACAGCACCTACAGTATCCATTCCATCTGTCAGCCCCCCTCCCTCATACAGTGCCATCAGTTTACTTACCAAGGCGTGTCTTTTATTTGCCGATAACACTGTTCTCCGCAGCTATCATTTTTATTTGTTTTCTCCTCTCTTTCTGGCAACATCTCCATGCCCGACCAACCGTCACACAAAACATCTCGCAGTGCACATCTTTGCTCCCTGGTACAAAGAATGCCAAATACCTGGTACAGGTGTTAGCAGCTGGGAGGGAGCAAAAATGTGGACTGTCTGGGGTCCCTGAGGACTGGGTTGGGAAACACTGGTCTAATGTGACAGAAGATTATAGAATACTGATACAGAGAGTCGTTAATTTCGCTGCATGTCCAAAAGTATACACACACACACACACGCACACACACACACGCACGCACATACAGTCATTCCTTGTCAAGCATCAGCTCATGTCTTTGATGTCACTGTCGGACTTTTGGAAACTGTTCTAGTGAACGCTGGAGCTTTGTGAAGTATGCGGTATTTTCTCAAGCGTAGTATCACTTGCCATTTACAGACATCCACACTCCAAAATAAATTAAATATAGGGCTATGACTGATATTTGGAGGCCAGTCACATAAATTAAGAAGAAATAAAAAGTCATCACCCGCTCTGGTTGGATTGTTGGCATTTTCACACAGTTCTCATTTCAGCAAACTAAGCCGCCATTGTTCTGGTTGCTACAGAATCTCTGGAATTCCAGCGGTTGAGTCGCTAACAAACTTATTGCGGGTTTTACCCGGCATAAATGTGTTTTTGACAGTGTAATACGTGCCTTTGAGGCGGGAGTTTCCCATCTGATTGTGCTCATGCCGGTGTAGGAATCGTAATCGCACAGGGCACACCAGCGCCGGTCGAAACCCAAGCGGAGACCAAGCCAAGCCTTACCGACACCCTCACCCCCAACCTCGGCGAGCTTCAGCCCCCCCTCCCCCCCCCAAGGATGTATAGAGGCGGGGGGGTTGCTATGATGGATGCTTCTGGCTGCGCTGTCCTGGTGTCTCCTTAGTACCAGCCTCTAGCTCCTGTTCCAGTGTTTGATGCAGCGATTCGGGGCCAGAAGCCCCCCGCCGTGAGGATGCAGTCTGGAATCTGCTGAGGGGGTGTTGCCAGTGCCACCTCAGGTTGACAACTTTTGATTCTGGGATTTCTTGCCCGCCCCCACTCCGTTTACGGCGCCCACATCTGCCTGTTCTTCCTACAGTCATTCTCCCATGGCCGCCTTACATCTTTCACTTATTGCTCCTCTGCCTGCTCAAACAGCTTCTTTGCTTTTCGGAGCTTACTTTTTTTGTAGTAACCTGAAAGTGACCCCCCCCGCCCCCCGATTAAGAAACTCCCATCTTCAGACGGGCCGCCTGTAGCCCATCCCGCTCCCCTGCCGCAAGGATCTGCTGGCCCTCTCGACCTCAAGTGTGGCGGGGGGGGGCTGACTCCTATAGACAGAGTGGGTGAGCAGCTTCCACATTAATTAGCGGGAGCCGCTCAGGTTTCTGTCTGGTTTTTGCAGTGCGCTTTCACAGACATGCGAACCCCTGCTTTTCTGTGCTGACCTAAACAGAGGTTTCCTTGTACATGGGCACCGGCAGGATGTTGGGTTTGTGTTCAGCAGGATGCTTTGGGGGGGGGGGGGGGGGGGGGGGGCGGGCGGGGGGGGGGCGGGGCGGGGGGGGGGGGGGGGGGGGGGGGGGGGGGGGGGGGGGGGCGGGGGGGGGGGGGGGGGGGGGGGGGGGGGGG
>JAODLD010000101.1:7509847-7549665 GCA_026781065.1 Mormyrops boulengeri
GTGTGTGTGTGTGTGTGTGTGTGTGTGTGTGTGTGTGTGTGTGTGTGTGTGTGAGAGAGAGAGAGAGAGAGAGAAAGTACAATTGGCTGGAACATTGGAACAGTTGATCCTTATTCATTCAAAACCAGAACAGGCTGCTTAAAGGCATGGAACAGAAACAGCCTGTTGTCAGTTACTGTGCTGTGTCTTATGAAGGGCAAAATTAACAAATATTAAAACAAAATTAAATGCTTCAATATGCAATAGCATATTGAATTCATATATATCAGCTTTAATACATCAAAATATATAGAAAAAAGTCAAAAGCCTTTGGAAAAAAGTTGAACATATTTTTGTTCCAAATAAATGTTACTCATTTAACTTACTGAAGTCATGTCCCCTCACTTGTTTAATGAGACCCTTTATCTATAAATTGTCTTGATTTTATTTTGAGCCTTGACCATTTACTTAAATTTCATTCAACTCCGTCCACTAAGGAGAATCGATGAAATCCTCAGCGATTTGCTTTGTCTTTAAGTCCACCTGTTGAGTCCAATGTTAAGTGCTAAACCATCGTCACAGGATCATCATTTAAATTATATACTTGTATATCTGTTTTCAGCATTTATTACATCTTAAACTCTTCAGTAAATAAGTATGTAAATTTAGTGTAGAAATCCACCTTGACCAGTTAGACAAACCATAGTTCGCTCAAACTAGTTGTAGCATATTCCTGCGCAGAGCTGACCCCGTTTTTTTGTTTCAGTATTAAATGAGCTTTACTTGCATCAGCCATCAGCCGAGCATGGCCTGATTAGCTTCTGCTTTGTGTCCTGTGGTTAACCAGCTGAATTGCTTAGCTTCACTTCAAAAAAGCTTCATATAGCTGGGGATGTATTGCTGGGCAAGGTAGCTATCATAGATATTCATGCAGGCACCAGATTGCAATGGTAGCTAAGACTTGTTAGTGGTGGTGCAGCGATAGCAAACTTATGACCAACTGGCTAAAACCAATGCATTGCTGACTGTGCGTGTTTCAGTTTAAAAAGGACTCGTACTCCCCACCAGATACGACCCCGAAAGGGACTCCTGGCAGCTGGTGGCCCCCATGTTGACCCGGCGCATCGGAGTGGGTGTGGCTGTCATCAACCGGCTGCTGTATGCGGTGGGAGGATTTGACGGCACACACCGGCTCAGCTCGTCCGAGTGCTATAACCCTGAGAAGGACGAGTGGAAGAGCACGGCCCCCATGAATACCGTGCGGAGCGGAGCCGGTGAGTCCAGGGTGGGGGTTCGGACAGTGTGGGTTTGAAATATGGATTGACCGATTGTTAGAATTGAGTAACGCTGCCCTCTGTTGGTCATCCGGTTTCCCTCCCCACTAGGTGTATGTGCGCTGGGGAACGCGATCTATGTCATGGGGGGCTATGACGGCACCAACCAGCTTAACACCGTGGAGCGCTACGACATCGAGGCGGACAGCTGGACCTTCGTGGCCTCCATGAAGCACCGACGGAGTGCGCTGGGGGTCACCGCGTACCACGGGCGCATCTATGTGCTGGGTGAGCACTGGGCACCGAAGGCTGGGGTGGGGGCGGAGTCTGTCCGGGAGCCTTCACTGCAGACCTGTTAATTATGCTGGAACATTATTTTTCCCAGAATTCTCAGAACAGTCTCAAAATTAAGTTGACATCTTATTTTTGTAAACTCTGGTACACTGTATGCTAGAGTCGTAAAGTGTATTCTAGAAAGTAATGAATAAAAACTCACACGATGGACGGTAATTGGACACAGGACTAAACAGAATTATATCCACACCCCCCTCGTCCAGGTGGCTATGATGGGAACACGTTCCTGGACAGCGTGGAGTGCTACGACCCGGAGACCGACACCTGGACAGAGGTCACCAAGATGACGTCGGGGAGGAGCGGTGTGGGTGTGGCTGTTACCATGGAGCCCTGCCGGAAGGGGCTGGCACAGTGCTTAAAGCACTAGAGCACCAACTCCGCGCAAGCCCGGAGTGTTTTTTTTTTTTTTGTGTTGTGCAGACACCTGATGGTCCAAAACCAAGCCACAACTGTATGGACCACTGGCTCTAAAATGGGGGGCAGTGGGGGCTGGGCAGCGACCTGGGGTACGTCACCATCAGCCGCCATCGATCTTTGGGCGGAACCTGGAAAAAATGCCAAATGGCAAGAAGAATCCTGCCGTTTATCCACAAAGGGTTCCTCCCGTTTCCCCTCTTCTTAACATCTCAGGTCATTATATGAATGAGAAGTAAAAACCGGTTCCTCTATTGCTATTATTTTCCCAGGTATTTAATTAGTTGCTTAACAGAAATGTAACTCTGGGGATGCGTTAACGTCAGGATAATGTTTCTCTGGCCCTTTGGGAGTGGGCTGTGGCAGATGCGTAAGTAGACTAGCGTGCTAATGCGAACGTTAAGGGTCCAGGGTGGGGGGCAGGAGGCTTGATGAGGAAATGAGATCTATGTAGCGTTGTGTGGAGAATGAGGGAACTGAGTTCTCTGAGCTTAAGGTGCCATTTTGTTCACTGGCCATGTGATCAGTGGAGTGTATGTGCTCATACGTGCCGTGTGTAGTTCCAGGTACCCTGGCGTTCTGGGCGGATTAGGAAGTGGCTGAGTGTGCCCTTTTTTTTCCTACCTTCTCCCCCTCCACGCCAGTAGCCGGCCTCACAGCACAGTGTACTTCTTTAAAACCGTCTCAACAAACTCCACTTGCCGGGGTCAGAAGGGTGTTTCACGACAGCGGAGACGTCCGCTTGAGGGGGAGCTGTGATCATAAATGTAGGAACACTAACAGGAGACTGGATTATTGTAGTTTTTGTTTTTTTTTCTTTTTTACGCCCACAGCATCTCTAGCACCGTACTTTTACTGAGGAGAAATCAGCAATTTGCATTGGCCAATTGGTCATCATGAATGGGACAACAAAAAAAAAATTAACTTAAGGTATTGTATTTGTTACAGCAGTTTAAGCTAATTTTTTTTAAGGACTAAAATTTTGTACGTTGATATTCCATAAAGTCTTGTACAGAATTCTAGGGCTTTTTAAACATTTAATTTATTTTATTATTTTTTCATTCTGCAATTTTTCCTGCTTCAGCTGCCTCCGCTTTGTACAGGATCGGACTCTGATCTCAAGTTTCCTACTGAGCATGTTGTACTTAGGAGACATCTGACCACGGAATTCTCATTTTGGAAATTTTCTCCTAAAGTGAAATGGACATTTTTTTTCCCTTCTTTATATAGTTCGAAATTTACCTAATTATTTAAATACTGCATTGTAAATTTTAAAGCAAAGTTCAGTGTACAAAACAGACATTGTCTATATTAAAGTATTTGTTTACTGTAATATTCCGGTAGCTATACTTGGGGGGAGCTGAAGTCATTTCTCTATAATACGCGATTGCAGCATACAGTAATCACTGCCACACCAACATACCATGCAATACACGCAGGTTTGTTTCAAAACATTTAAATACTCAGGGTGCAATCAATTTTTGTATTCTTTCTGGGTATTTTCTCAGTCCACGTGTAACATGCAGCATAGGGTTATGGGGACATCCTGCTGCGTGTTCATTTCCAGTGTTTTCACGCGACGGGAGTCGCATAATAAACGTGTGAGGTTTGTGATCAGTTTCAGCACCTATAGCGCCCTCTAGGCGGAGCCTAAACTAGCGCAAGAATCTGACCTACATGCTGAAATCACGGCGTGTTTCCTGAGTCTTAATAAAATGCACATATACTAGCCTATACTAGTTCACTTCCCGAAGTTAGGCTATTTTACTTAAATATCCTCGTGGGTGTCTGTGATACCTCTCTCTTCATGGCATTTTGTGATAAGCAAGGAGTTTTTGACCCAGGTATTCCACCGCACCACGGATCCTTGGGGTTTTACGGAACGGTTGGTATACTTCCAAAAATGAACTATATATTTTCATTCATTCACATTTTCGCGTGTCCTGTTCGCATTTGGAAAATACTGGAACGGTTAAAGGCACGAAATTTCCGATCGGTCCGCCTGCACCCCTCGGCAGCTTTTCCGGTCCGGACATTAAAAGGTTGCGAACCTCTAACCTAGGTGATCCCGCATTAGTAATAGGGATCCGTGATTTGGACTTTTTATTCAAAAAAACTGGGGTCGCTTGTTTATGGTTGAATATAATCGAATAAGTGGCCCACATCGGGGCGCAGTTAATGTTTATTTTACCATATCCTGCTTGTCTAATTTCAAAGTTAGATTTTTTAATAAAACACCGTTAACTTCAATAAATATGAATACTTCCATTATATAATTATGTTGATAATCATGTAGACAAATAGGCCGATTTTATCCATTTATAGTATTTAGCGGACGCTCTTATCCAGAGGAGGAACAGTCCCCCTGGAACAAGTTGGAATTAAGGGTCTTGCTTAGGGACCCAATGATAGTAATGCCAGAGGTGGGACTCGAACCCGCGCTCTCTTGGTCCAGAAATAAGTATCCTAACCACTAGACCACGAAATTATCCAATATGCAAATTATTATTAATTATAGTAATTATAATACATTTACTAATATTTAAATATTTTTATTTTAGTAACTGTGTAAAATGCTTCATCTAATTTTTTTCCGATCAGTTAAGTTTTCAGAGTCGATTTTGAAACCTGTAACTAAATTTCACGTGTCAGTTGACGGTTACGAAAGAAGACTACAAAACACCGGATAACGAGGAATAAATATTCACATCTGACGCTGGTGTTATCCGACCCAAAGCAAGCGTGAGCTTTTATTAGGTTAACAGCTCATTGTGCGCGGAGTCGCTCCCCGTGTTTCTTCGGCCTTGTGCGCAGCTGCACGCACTCGGAGGGTGAGGGTGTGTCGCGGCGAAGAGTGTCTCCGCAAGTGTGAAGTTTGATTGTGAATCAGGGAAAGAGGATCACGCTGCCCACCATCAGCAAGACTTCACCCTGTTACTCTGCCAAGCCGCAAGTCATTGTAATGAATCGCGTCTCCGGTTACGTTTAGGAGGAATCTGGGCCGGTACTGTGGTCGCACCATTGCAGGTAAACTTATACATTTTTAACGTTCTGTATTAAGTTCAAAATAGGCCATGTTAACTTTACAAGTAACCATTACTTTCAGTTTACCATGCAGTCTTTGGGTCGCGTTGAGAAGTTTATAATGAAAGAAAGATAGGCTATATATATATAGGATGGCTATAAGCTAATTAATTAGTTTATACCATGATCCTTGGCTGGAGATGAATGGACCGTCTTCACCTACTTACTTCCTAGTCCGATCTGACCTTGTTATCCAGCTGGATTAGTGTCATAAATAGCTTGACTCCGTGCCGGTTCCTGTTTTATTAGGCGCGACAGGGGAAAAAAGTGTCGAGTAAAACACGGCGTCAAAGGTGATTGTTTCGAGGTGTTGTTCCCTTTAATTCTACTTCTTGCGAAGTTTATTATTATTATAGTATTAAACTTTGTCTTGTTTTCATTTTCAGTTCCATGCTTTTAATGCCTCCTATCATGAATACACAGCCATTGGGCCAGCAAGGCTGCACGATCTTAAGTTACAGTGGTTCCAAAACCTGCGTATGAATTTCCGTATTTGTTCATTCAGTTTACCCGGTTTTAACCATAGGAATAAAACATGAAATGTGAAAAATATACATTTACTGTTAAAGACAAAGTTTATTTTCCGCGAAATGTTCAGTGGTACTCGTGTATCAGGTTCAGTGTGATCGTTTTCGTTGTACAGCGAAATTCCTGTAGTCAAGAGATGAGGGAGACGTGTTGTATTCGATTGGGGTTTACAGACGAGCTATAGGGAAGTCTTAATGTTATGAGATATGTAATGTTTTATCCAACTAAAAAGTTATATTTGCGACAGTCATTTTGGATACATATAAACAAATAAATGTAATTTTATTTTATAGGCTCTAGGTAATTCGTGTCCAGTTCAGACCACGGAATATAACTGCATATTTCATCTAAATAAAGGTATCTTTCCCCTTTTGTAATTTTTAGGGTGACCAAGCATGCTTACTCACTCAAGGGCTTTTTCCATTCCTCTATTTTCCAGCTCTTTCTCTCAGCGCTGACACAAAAAGGAAGTGATTACCTCCTACTCAGCAGTATTTTGTTTTTCTCTCAGATGCAGCTCTCTCACAAATCCCCCTTATTTTTATATATGTTTCACAGATAGCTTGCTGTAAATTATCAAGTCTTGTCATAAACCGAGTTCTGTTGATTGCGAAGCCTTAGAATTCTTAGACAGGTTCGATTTATAGAGTTTTCATTTCTGTTGGTTTTGTGAATACTCTGTGGTGTCTTATTCTGCTCCCAGCTTTCTTGTCCACTATTCCAGTGTTCAGGATGATCCCTGTAACGGACTTCCAGAAGCTGGCCTCAGACCACAACCCCCAGTTCCGTGCTCTGAAGCCATGGTGGGATGTGCTTACAGAGTATCTGTGCGTAGCCATGCTCATGATGGGTGTTTTTGGGTGCACCCTTCAGGTATGCTTTGTGCGGAACTACGGAAGGTGTGTGTGTGTGAGTGTGTGTGTGTGTGTGTGTGTGGGTGGTTGGGGGGGGGGGTCGTATTAGTCATGCTTTTATTTGGAGTTTGAGTCACACATTATACCTGTGATATTTGTTTTGTGTGTCAGTGGCTTTTTCCTGGTTGGAGTATAGATTACTACCTCAAAGCTGGAATACTCCTATTTTAATTACACATAAGCCTGGACAAGATAAAATCATATGATTATCCTTACAGGTGCACTGAAATGATAACTTCTATTCTAAAACAGCTGGACCTCTTGTCTCTTCAACATAGCTAACCCAGGACAAGATCTTCTGCCTCCCGAACCGCACGTCTTCTGAATCCCCTGAAGAAGTTAAATGTAGCCAGCCGGCAGAACGTTCTGGAATGAACAGTGTGTGGAAGGACACTGACACCGAGGATCATAACTTTACATCGCGTGAAATGTTTGGCCGAAAAAATCATCTGGACATTCACCAGTATATCTTTGTTAACAATTACTGTTACGAGACAGCTGTGCACTGGTATGGTAAATATTTTCCTTACCTGGTGGTTGTCCAGACTATGTTGTTTATGATTGCCAGTAGCTTCTGGTTTAAGTTTCCCGGGACCTCATCCAAGATTGAGCTATTTGTCACCATCCTGGGAAAGTGCTTCAATTCCCCCTGGACTACACGGACAATCAATGAGGTGTATGAGGAGGGGGGCGAGGAGAGCTTAGTCATGTGGAAGAGGAATATAACGTCAGAATCTGATAGAAAAGAGAGCCTGATTGACGATGGTGAGAATGTTCACCTGCTTAAACCAGCCTCGATTAAATCCAACCAAGAGAAAATGGCTCCTGAACAAAAGTCACCTTTATCTCTTTTGGACAAGAAAGAAGGGGAGCAAGCTAAAGCTCTGTTTGAGATAGTGAAGAAGCTCCGTACACATGTAGAGGAAGCTGACTTGTTGTACCGGATGTACGTGCTGCAGACCTTCATTAAAATGTTAAAGTTTGTTATCATCACTGTATACAGTGCCTTCCTGGTACCCAGTATTCAGATTGTGGTAAAATGCTCAGTTCCCAAAGAGGTGACGGGTTTTGACATCTACTGCTGCAACTATGTCAAAGCCCACCTTTTTTCCAAGCTGGCCTATTGCTATATCTGCTTTGTTGGGGTGTACGGCCTGTTGTGCATCTATACCCTTTACTGGCTCTTCCATCGACCACTCAAAGAATATTCCTTTGAAAATGTACGTATGGAGACTAGCATCGGTGATATTCCTGATGTCAAAAATGACTTTGCCTTTCTGCTGCACCTCTGTGACCAGTACGACCCCTTGTACTCCAAGCGGTTCTGCATGTTCCTCTCTGAAGTCAGCGAGAGTCGTCTGCGGCAAGTCAACCTTAATCACGAGTGGACTGTGGACAAACTTCGGAGGTGCCTCTCCAGAAATGCCAGCAAAAGGCTGGAGCTGCACTTGCTGGCTCTCCCAGGACTGCCGGATACTGTCTTTGAGGTCCCAGAGGTGGAGTCCCTCAAACTGGAGCTGATGAATGACATCATCATCCCAGACAGTATCTTCCAGCTCACGTTCCTCCAGGAGCTCAGTCTGCTTCATTGCCCAGTCAAGTTGCAGTCGACAGCGCTGAACCACCTTCGGGAGCACCTCAAGGCACTGCGGCTCACTTTCAAAAGCCCAGAACAGATCCCTCCTTGGGTATGTACACTTATAGATCTGGAGGAACTGCACCTCACCGGACCCCTGACCCAAAGCACCTCCCTCGAAGACCTGAGTAAGCTCACAAATCTGCGGGTTCTGGCCCTCCGCAGCCGGCTCACCAAAATCCCAATGAGTGTGGGGAATATTTGGTGGCTACAGAAACTAACCATTGACAATGAGGGCAGTCCATTGCGTGCTTTCCACAGCCTTACAAAACTGACTGACCTGACCTCCCTAGAGTTGGTGGGCTGCGACCTGGAACGCATCCCCAGGACCGTCCTTGGCCTGACTAATCTACAGCAGCTGGACTTGAGGGAGAATAAGTTGATGACGATTGAAGAAATCCTCAGCCTGCAGCACTGTCGGTACCTGGTCACCCTCCGGTTGTGGCACAATGCCATCCTGTACATCCCTGAACACATCAATAAGCTCGTCTCCCTTGAGTCACTCAATCTCAGCTGGAACAGGATTCGCAGCCTCCCAACAGGCCTTTTTTACTGCACCAAGCTGCGCCATCTGAACCTCTCCCATAACCAGTTGTCTTCCCTTCCCCCAGAGGTAGGTATTCTGCAGTGCCTCCAATACCTCTCCCTTGCCTCCAACTCCCTGGGCTCACTTCCAGATGAACTCTTCTCTTGCAAGCACCTGAATAGCCTTGTCCTGGCGGACAATAGCCTGGCCTCCCTTTCTCCTCTTGTGTCCGGCCTGGGCCAGCTGGTGCACCTGGAACTCCAAGGGAATCGGCTTCAGTTCCTGCCCCGTGAAATAGGGGACTGCTGTCTGTTGAAGCTCAGTGGGCTGGTAGTGGAGGACAGACTCCTTGACCTGTTGCCATCTGACATCAGGAATCGGATGAGTGACACTTAAAGCAAAAACATCCAAAAAGATTTTATATTGAAAAAGCAGGAAGACATTTTGTCTGTTGGCCCTGCAAATATCTGTGTATTTATCAGGTTCTATAAACTTACCTCTTAATATTTGTGTAAGCAGCAGTTTGGATACCTATTTTAATCATGTTTTTCTCTTTTTTATATATATATGTGTAGAGACACAATATCCCAAAAACCTACACTACTAAAAATGCTGAGTATTTGTTGTCTGACAAGGATGTATTTTGCCAGTGAGGCCTACATGTGAGGTGTATCTAAAACTATGCTGAGGTGCCCTTTTCACCTGAATTGGATTTGTTGTGAGTTTGGCGGTTTTCCGTCAAACGCAAGGCAATATCATCCATAACACATCAGGGAAATTGGTGAATTCTCCATCTACCTCAGATTTGTCTTAAGAGCTTGAGTTCTTTCCATAAAGGAGTTGGTGAACTGAATTCTGGCTTGACCATAGTGGTTCCAAACCTCTCTATTGCATGACAATGACAGGATGAATTACTAAGCATTTTGGCATGTGTTCAGACCATTGCTTCTTGTGGATTTTTTTTTTATATATATATAGTCAATGAACCTTAATCATACCAGTTTCACTAGATTGTGTCGAGCTCAAAACTTTAAGGGTTAATGATCTTGAATGTATATCGATGGCTTGGATAAGTCTGCAAATAGTGCTTAACTTGACTTGAATTAGTAAGCACCCTCTTACCATCCAAACTCAAAACAGGATAAAAAGTGATGTGGAAACCATTGAGGCTATTAGGTGTTAAAAATATTTTATAGCTCTGTCTCCACATTCTCTGTTTTTCAGACATTGCTTTTCTGGTTTTGCAGTTCTTTGTGAGAGCATATACTGTAAGATAAAACGTTACCACTCAAATGGACTTTGTAACAAGCTTGTCTCCTCCGGGCAGAGAGCAGCGAATCCTAATGTGACAGTGGCTGAGCTAACATGTGGAACCGTGTTCTGACTGGCTTCTCCGCTGCAGGAACCTCAGCGGACACTGAGACATTCCTTCCCACGACATTCCTCCTCCTGAATAACACCAAACACTAACCTAAATTCTTGTGGAAATGACCTCTGCCCAAGGTTAGCAGTCGCTGCCCAGAGGAGAATTCCAGAAGTGGGTAGCATGATGGGGGAATACCAGCCAGAATCCTGATTGTGTTCAGCGTGCGTGTGCCGGCATTCATTAAAACCTAACCAGTGCACAGGCCTGTACCATACAACCCCCTCCCCTATCTATCTCCCTCGTAGATCTTTATTTTTAGTTTTAACCTTAAGTTATGGTCCAGACAGCAAATCTTTTCGTATATCTTTTCTGCACTTTAAACATTTTTCTATATTGTAGTGGCCCCGCTCTGAATGACTCCTTAAGGTACAAACCTTATTTTATTTACTATAAAGTTTTTTATGTAAATTATAAGTTACGTAGCCAAGGGTAACCTGAAGAGTTCATGGTTGTGTGTGATATTTCCCATCCATCCCGCCATTGGCTTTGGAAATGCAATTTGCTACATTAGACATCATGGTAATTGCTGAAATAATATAATTTAGCGTTTAGTGTGTGTTAGAATAATCCAAGCTGACTATGTGGTGTGGTTTAACTGGTTTCGTAGTGTTTATTTTCCAACGCTATTTATCCAGCTACACTATAAAAACTAATGCATACACTGAGGAGATACTGCTTGGGAATGAAGTGTTTGCAAATAATGTCCAGTTGGTTTATCTTAATGGCAGTTATTGACTTGCTTACAGAAATGCAGGAAGTCCAGTACAATAAACTACCAGCAACTATATGTATATACTGATGCCAACAGTTAGTATATTTACAGAGAGTTTGTAAAAGAAATGTATTATATTCACCCTTTCTGTAAATCCGTAAATCCACTGTAAAGCTTTTTAAAACTAGCGTGTCAGTAGGAGATATGCCGTATCAGTAAAAACACAAATTTAAGTATGAAGTACTCATCATTCCACTTTAATTAACTGGGTAAGTAGCCTTACAGAGATGATAGGGGAAGACATGAATGTGCTGTTTGTCTGGAATGCTTTCTTCATTGTGATTTCCCCCTTTATTACAGGCTCTGGTATAAGTAGAAAACCAATGAGGTCACTTAGTTTTACTTTCCTATCACCTGCAAGTCATGAATTTACATGTATATGGTTTAAGCTGCAAAATTAATCAGGCTGTATCCTCCATTCCGTGATATGTTACCTGTTCTGGCCACAGAGGTCATTTCCGGAAGAATTTTGTCTCTTGTGACCAAACAGGGCCACACTGAAAGTGGATTATTTGTAAAGGCTGTAATAAATGGTGGGTATTTCGACAATACCACATCAACGCCACATCAATACCACATCAATACCACATCAACGCCACATCAACACCCATTTCCACAAAGAGAAAGGCTTCTAAAAAGCAGAGACAATTACAGGTTTGCAGTAATTCAAGTGGTCTGAGGTCATTCACACCTACACATTTTTATTTTGGCAAAAATTAAACCACAGGCTATGGATTTGTTGCAAAATTCTAAGACATTTTTGTATTCCTCTCCGAGGCTGCACTTTTGTAAGCAAAACAATGGTTTAGGCAACACCATATGTCAATGTCAGCAATGTCCGAGTGAGTCGTTTACGATGCCTGTACCGTCCCAGAGAAATGAGCGCCATCTTGTGGGTTAAGCTTTTACATAGAACTGCAACGAGTACGTTGCACATCCTGTTCATGGTTCAAGCTGACTAACCTTATCTACACGCATAGATGTCACGTCTATTAACAGTTAAAAGTTAATCAAACATTCAAAACGTGTGCTATTTCTGGAAAAATTGTGGGTAACACCTTGCTTGAGAGGGTTACTACATTATTAATGTAGTAGTATACTCAATGCATTAAGTAGTAAATAAGTGTTAGTAACGTACTGATCACATGTTCTTTCAACATTAATGAATCATGCAGGAACTATATTGGTTCATGATTTGTACTTGAGTTTGTACTAAGGGTGTAGATTTGGGTATGGACGGTACGGACATGTCCCTACCAGTACAGAGGGAGTATCGTGTGTGCTTAGGAGAGGAAGGGGTTCGGGGTACGTCAACGCTGTAAAACTAATGACCAACCAATCTAAGATGCACTACAGTGTTAATGTCGAAAGATGATGACGCGAATGGCCTGGGGCAAGAAACTCTTCTATCTGGTAAGTTAGTGTTTGGTTCCTACAAAATATCATATCACAGTGCAGGACTGAGGAGAGCTCGTGGCTGGTGTGGCATGGATCCCACATCGTATTTGGCCCTATTGTCACCCCAGAAAGAACAACTGTAGAGAAAACAGTGATTTGTGCTCGTTTCTTCCTTTTGTTATTCCTAACGACTGAATATCGCAGCCACGCGATGTGAGCGTCCTCGTGTGGTCAAAAAGGAGAAGTACACCAATGAGTTGAGGGTTAAGAATTGGTTTTGGAAAGTCGATTATTGATTTCTTTTTTTGCTGCCTAAGTTTGACTTCATTAAAGCGCTGGCCACATTAATGTCCGTTTTATATAACTCCACTGTGTTTTTTTTTTTTGACTGCAGCTGTAGGTCTTCGTTTGCGTCATCAGGGTTTACCACATTGCCGAGTAAACATCCAGAACCCGAGAAAGGAAGAGGAAAGCCACCTCTACGGAAGGAAATTAAGGCAAATTAGTTTATTTTCCGTCGCGTTCGGAAAAAAATACTCTTTTTATATTCCCTTCAGATGACAGCTATGCATGACGTACTAATGTAAGTAGCGCATATATGTAGATCCACGTTTGCGTTTGATAGTAATTCGTAGTACTCGCTAGATTCCCCTTTTTCCGCCTTCAAATAGTTTTGCAACAGAGAAACAGGAAGAAAGCAAACCTGCGCCCTACGCCCTCGTTTACTAGCACAATAGATTGCACAATATACCACAAGTCAATTTTTTTTTCTATATGGAGGAAGGGAGGGACACCGAAATATTTTTAAAATATATATATACAATTTTTCAAATTCACAAGTGTGCGATTAGTCTAAAATTTAATTGCTGACTACAATATTTTTCAGTTCATGAAAAAACATACAACGAGAGCCTAAGTTGTATTTTATCCCGTCAAACCAGCTTATATCACCTTTTTGGCGGAAACCCGAAACAAGTGCCCAGAAACGTCAGGATTTGGCGGCGAATATAGATCAACATGATGTTGGCGGTATGGTGATTGATTTCAAATCACTGCTTCCCAGGGACAACCGGCAATGTTGTAAGGTCCTGTTACTGAAACCAATTTTAAAAAAATCATAATATTAACTATAATACAAAGTATTTGTCTAAATAATCTAAATACAAAGAACAGGACACCGCAATATAGCAAGGATAATCAATCATAGTATATTTTGATCAAATATTTTATCCAATCTTAAGAATATTTAAAAAGGTGTATATACTGGGATTCTTTGCATTTCGAAATGATATTCGTCCATAACTTTTTAAATTATCTACATTAAACGTTATATACAATGATTCACAAACCTTACAATAAATACAAGTAGTTTCTGTAAAGATTATGTACAATTGATAAACAAAGTGGGAAAATATGTTCAGTGCAAAGCTTGAACGAATTCCAGTATATGGCTTTACAACACACTACACATTTAAAATCGTGGCAGAAAGTATCAGACCTGAGCTAACAAAACAATGTTAATGACAACATACATTAGTGTGAAATGGGATAAAAGTTCAATACATTAATCTTTTTCATTTGGTAAGCTGATAAATAGGCGTTTCATTTACAAATGCGTACTGCAAACTGAATTGCCGAGACAGGATGTCTCATATCTCATAACGATATTACATTCAGCATTAGCGGTGGTGTTATTTGTGCAAAAAAATGTTTTCTTCTACACTCATATTCGGCACATGTCTAACTACAAATGTGAAAATGTCAACAAAACCCATGTATATGATAAATGCATTAGTATTTAATCTAGGGATTCGGCTGTATTAAAAATCTCAATAAATAGGCTATTGGCTGTGGCTAGAGCGAACAGCCAGGGCTGACTCCATATGACGCTCCAGCAACTTCACTACGTCTGTGGAGCAGGTGGCCCGCGCCAAGTCGAGCGCGCGGTGTCCCCTCGTGTCGCAGTGGCTCAGGTTGGACCGCGGGGCCAGGAATTCCACCACGTCCTCGTGGCCCTCGCGGACGGCCACGTGAATGGGCAGAGCCCCGGAAGAGTCGCCCACGTTGACGGACGCGCCGAACTCCACCAGCACGCGGAGCGTGTCCACGAAGCCGCTTCGGGCCGCGTCGTGCGCCGGTGTCACCCCATGGCCGTCCTGGACATTGGCATTGGCTCCGTGCTCGAGGAGAAGGCTGGCGATACTCGTGTTGCCCATCATCATTACCTAGAAGAGAAGGATAACGTCCCATTTGGAGTGGTGCTATATTTGACTTGATTAAACCGATGCGTTTATGTATTTTACTGTGCAAAAGTCTTAGGCAGTCAAAGAAAATGTTTATGGCTATTTATCTTGGTAGTACGTGTATATTTGCTCAGAAAAAAAGCAATTTAACATTACAACATTAATTAACGGTAACAATAAAAATGAACAAAAATTTCTTCTGTTCTCCAAAAAGAGAGGGGCAGCTCAGCCATTTTATTTGTTCGTTAAATTACTTCACTAGCTCACTTAATCTAATCTAATACTTTTAATTTAGTGGGCCCATACTATTGGCGGAAGTCCTCCTTGCTGATTTACAGGGCGGGATTTTAAATTCACCTCCATTCAAATCCATCCCAGACAAATCACTGTGGAAACTGAGGGGCTTCGTCGTAACGACCCACGAGTCACGAAAAGGCGAAATTGGTCGAAACATTGTACAACTGGCTGCACCACTGCAATTGTGGTAAACTTTAACGAAACATTTAAGAGTCTGACACCTGCGATTACAGTTTTAAATCTATATTCATCATGACCGCTTTGCGGTTTCGTAGCAACACATCGCTACTGGAGCAAGTTAATCTGATACTTTTGAAACTGAAGAAACCGTCAGCTTTGTCCGATAAAGCGAAACACTGTAACAAAACAGCTGAAGTTCTGGAAAGGAATGGAGATTTTCAGGGGAAAAGGATCAAATCGTTTCAACTACAGCCTGCATATGCAGGCCCATACAAAGACAGGATGGTTTAGATTACAACCTAAACTGCACTCTCACTTAAAAATGCACTCGCGCCCTCAAATAAAGTCGTTGGTACAATACTTGAGGGCCGTATTGTATCAGTTATAGAAGGAAGTGGTTCTCCTCTACAGTTGTAAATGATTTTCGTTGGTCTTTACCTGTAGGGCGGTCTTGTCAAACTCATTGACAGTGTCTGGATGTATGCGATGTTCCTCCAGCAACCTCCGTACTTCGGACAGGTGTCCCCTCGCGGCGGCCGCAGTCAGATCATTACCGGCATTTTCTTCACTTCGAACCATCGTCGTCAACTTTTCTACCCTTCCTATAAAATATATATTTTTCGATTTATTCACATTCGCACCATATATACGGTATTTTAAATCTTTCGGAGCTCATTTCTTCAAAATAATACACCGACATAGCTGGTAACGGTAAGCAAAGACATCGGTTTAAATCAGATCTGCTTAGAAATAACCGCTGTATTATTTTTTACGTATAGTCAGCTGTATTAAATAACGAAGAGGAGAAATCTACTAGCTGTAGCGAACTAACTGGCTAACGTCATTCGCGACCTACCTAGTACTGTGTCCGCTTCACTGGGCGTTCACCTGTTACTCGCCTTCCCCTGTGTTTTACTCTTTTTACACTCAAAATGAACTTTTCGAACAAATCACCACAAAATATCTTGTTTTTAAAAGCCGAGGCGAGAACTTTAATTTGCGCGCTGACATCCAAAGTAGTATTTCATCCAGTAGTCTTTCTACAAACACGGTCGTAACCTTTCCCCCAATCATCGCCCGTCGCGAGTAGCCAAAGACACCATATATGGTAAAAAGGGTGAGGTTATATCCCGTTGCTACAGTATCACCGTGGTAACGCGATCTTTAGCCAATGAAAATCATGCAGTTGAAGGCGGGCTCTTCGAGGACGTACTCGAGAAATTCAGAGAAATTCATTCATGATCGGAGAAGTTTACTAAAGATCAGTAAATTTTATAGTAAAAAGACAAGTTTACATCACCACTCACAGTGTAATTTCACAATACCACCCGGCTAAAATATAACGGACTAAAGATATTTATCTTATTGTATCAATTAGGCTAACAAAATGGTTGCATTCTTGGAGTTCCTCTGATATTATAGTTGCTTCCCAGAAATGTGAAATTGTGGTTTATGCTTGGGTACAACTTCCTTTAATACTGTATACATATTAATGCAGAGGCGTAATACCAGAATAGTTTTGTGTAAGAGTCAGGGTTGGTTCTACCGCGTTCCCAACCAGTAGCTACCCTAACATAATTTAAGATTTTGCACTTCCGAAACCAATGGTAGTGAGAAACCACGCAATCCACATCCGTGAAGCACGCCTTAAGACTTGATGCTTAGCTTTCCACACTAAACTTTTTTCACCGTGCACCAGAATTTCAGAAAGATTTAAATCAACATCAATAAAAACACGGACACCCAAAAGATTTAAGCGCATTTCTCATGGTTTTGAAACATTTTTATTACTACCCACATAATTTAATATCTCCACACTTCAATCATAACACAAAAAAACCAAATCAGGAAAACAATATAATTAAAATACCTCTTTGGTGATTCATCTTTATTATATTTTTATTTACATACTTTAAATTCAAATATAGAAACTTGAAGAGAAATCAAAATGTCAACTCTTCCCTTCTCTGTGAAATTCTCGGTCATTTAGCATGTAAGAATGTGCTCAGGATAGATGATTACTACCGTCTTTCAAACATCAGGTGGACGATGGAGTGGTTGACTGGTCTAGGTTCGCAACTGATAATCTAAATGAAATAAGAAAGCAGATGAAGAGAATCAGAAGTCTACCAAAGTAAGGTTTCACAGAATCGCATGCATTTGCTTTACTTATACATAGCACTCATATCACAGGGTCTGCCCCCAGTTACATGACACTGAGCCTTTTTCTGTTGACATCTATGCAAACGCATGCAAAGTTCCACCATACCTCCACTCTGGGTGATATATCTGACCCAGGGCAGAGCCTGATAGCCGCTCTTCTCAATGATCTTCATGTACCGCACCTGAGAATAAGTCATGTTTAATTCTACCTGCTTCATAACTTCAAATATGATTTTTTTCAAATGATATATCTTAACCAGGCTATTTAAGTCAGTATTTCAATTAAAGGTATTGAAGCTTTAGGTACAGAAGTTAGTAATGCCATACTGAATAGTGTGTTTATTTTAGATTAATGAGACAGGGGTGGGGAAATCAGCATGTTGTCCTGTCCATTTAAATGAAAATTGTTAAAAAATAGGTGCCATTTACAATACTCAGGTAACAGTATGCTACCAACATTTTAAAAAGACCTTTATGCATAACCCTAACCCAACCAGCCAGCTGTAACGCTATACATACCTGTATTCCAGACACAGTGAAATAGGGTATTTCAAAGTTGACAGTGATTGGTGGCCTGCCCTCCGCTTCATCATTTTCCACACTGGGGAGCCCAAAGTGGGCTCTCATCAGAAACTCCTTCCCCCCCTAGAAAGTAGCAGAGAGGTGCATGTGTTCATTTGTCTCACCATCTGATATTTGTCTCATCTGCACATCTACACCACGTTTAGGTTTAGGTCCATGCACTGCGATTTCAACTGTAAAACTCCTCAAATGTTGAAAAATATAGAACATTTATAGTGAAAAATTCAGAGAGCAGATGGAGATGAAATCTGACACACATCCAGTGACCAAAGTCACAAAAGACACAATAGATCATCCTAAAACCCAACATTTTACAGTATCAAAATTTGGCAAAAAAAAAGAAACGCCCCACTTCCACCCAATATATTCTGCCTCAAGGACTTACTGGGAATGACTTAATGGTCCACACAACCAGGTTCTTCTCTGGGACGTATTTGGCATGGCCAGTAGTCGTTTTAAACTTGGGTGAGTCAGCATCGCTTGGAACAGGTACTTTGACTTCCACATTATTAGCTACTGATTGTTTTTTGAAATGCCCTTTAGCCTTCCAGCAAGAAGAAAAAACAATTATCTTCTTCCCAAGTAGAGCTCAATACATAAAACAGTACAACAAAAGCGTTCATTACTTTACAGCGAATGTATCAAACAAGAGGACTACAGGACTCCCCTACCTTCACCTGGATCTCCACCCGACTGTGAGAGAACTTTTCGATAACCGACTCGATCCAGATCAGTGGCTTCACCTGGAGGAAAAGTGCAGCACCACCATGGGTCAGCATGATAGCTCCAAGTTATGGGGCTCTGACTGACACAGGAAAGTGCGGGAGGCTGCACGTTCAGAGAACAAGACGAGTTGCCTCACCTGAGTGTTGATGCGATAGGACATCAACTCAGACTCCCCATCTGGCGGGATGAAGGAGATGGTGCGGTCGCTCTCGAATCGGGAGAGTCGTACACACTGGTGGAACTTCACGTCCTCCATTGTCACTGATTTCCCCTTGTCCCCTGAACAGATACGAAGCCGGGGACAGTGAGAAAAATTCATGTTATGAACCACTGAAAACCAGCTATATGGGAGGGAGTAGGGGTCAGGGAGACATGCAGAATCCAGAGCAGTGTTCCGCAACCTTTTCTCACCCTCAGCACACCTAAGCCCTTCCCAGAATTCCACAGCACACCACAAGCAAAAATATACAAAAAATATAGGAGTTATACAGTGCTTTAAAGAAATTACATTTATTTGCTTTTTGTTTGATAAATTTAACATCCATCCATCCATTGTCCAAACCGCTTATCCCAGTGGGTCGCGGGGAGTCCGGAGCCTATCCCGGAAACTATGGGCAAGAGGCGGGGAACAACCCAGGATGCGGGCCAGCCCATGGCAGGGCACACTCACACACCAGTCGATAAATTTAACATCACAGCTAAAAACCTTTTATTAACTTGTAACTTACATTAACTAACATTTACTTTTAACTATAATTAATACCTGTGCTTGTTTTAACAAACACAATAGTTTTATATTGGGCTTGATATTTGACAGAGCAACTCGAAGTTCTTGTTTAAGGTCCATCAAGTCTGACCGCTTATCATTTTACATTAAAACTAGAGTAAACTTTGTTCCCAAAGATGCACTGTAGAAAATGGAATAAGAACTGCAATAGCCTTGTCAGAAACTCGAGGATAGTTTTTAACACAAAATAACATTCCCGTAAGAAAAAAAAATCAATTTAATAGTCTTTGCAGTAATGCAACCAATAATAGCTATGATCACTGGCTGAATGGTGTCTCATAAGCGCGAGTGTTCCTAACCCCCACTCCACCTCACCTCGTGTGCATGGCACCGAAGTGATTATGTACACGATTGCACGAGTGTCACACGTATGCACTACTGAGTACATAAACCTTCTGCTTTTCCCCCTTTTGCAGACACTGTGCTGTGGCACGCTTATCATTGTCCAGTGACACACCGGTTGTGGAGTATTGATCTAGAGGACAGCAGAGGTAGCTGGCACGGTGATGCTTACGACCGGTGAGAGCAAAGAGAGCACGGTCATTGAGGCCCAGCCGCAGCTCGGGCATCCCAGAGAGCATCGTCTTCAGCTTGATGCTGCCCACGATGTCGCTGCTCATTACATTTCCGTTGGCATTCACCTGATCGGAGCACAGAGACATCATCAGTCACATGTGCACATGATGTCAGTGTTAAATCTGCATATCATATAACTCCAATTTTAAATGCATCATTGTATCATAGGACATAACTGTACATTCAAATGAACAGGCAAACTGTTTCATCACTGTCTTGTCTGTATACACTATTCTTTTAAGCACAAATAATACAAATGCCTAATTTTTACTGGCTGAATTTACAGCACCATGACACCACAGTCTCAAAATACTGTCAGAATAAGTCACTCACCAACACATTGATAGACTCGATGACATCAATGAAGACCTCATTCTTTTTGTACTTGATTCCCTCAGATCTCCAGGACACGGCATTGGTGACAGTGGTGGGAACCTTGGTCTTGGCCACCTCCAGTTTGGTGCCCTCCTGAGTAATATACCTAAAAACCAGTGTCTTTTTAATGACCCCTTTTTCACAAGCGTGAAGGATCATCTTACAGGAATGGGCAAACCTTGCGATTATGCCTATGTGCTTGGATGAGCTGCCATTTCCAGCACTGCATTTCTGTCCATAGGTTTGTAAGTATGCGCATCATATAAGCATGCAATCAGGCACAATTGTGCAGCTCACTCTTGTAGGATCTTGCTATCTGTCGTCTGAGGAAATCCGAAGTCCATGAGCTCATCCAGCAGCTCGTAGACGACCACAAAATTGTCTTGAATGCTCTCTTCCTCCAGCTCCTTGAAGTACTCTGTGAAAACCTAACGCATGCAAGCAAACACACAACAATCTCATTTTACTATTAACTGCTACACTATATCGCTACGTTATTTTATTCTACTTGTCATTTTTTACAGTTAAGTGCCATTTTAGTGTGCAAACTTGGACACTGAATCCAAGAAATTTCATTACAGAAAATGATGTTCCATTGTTATCTGCATATGATAATACACTTTAAGTTGAACAACACTGACAGATTCATTCACAATTTCACAATATTTTACTGTTTCACTATTAATTTGGCAGTTGTCAAGACATTTCAAAAGCTGACACCAAATCAGAGAAGTACTCTAAAATCTATAAAAGACTGACCAAGTCTAATCAGTAACAGCAGTATTCATCCATAAAAACCCAGAGCGGCATGTTCTAGACTTCAGAATATCTAGCGCACTCCAAAATACATTAAGGGCACCGCCATTAAACGGAAAAATGTTCAAGCTTCATCACAAAAAGATAATAAGTACACTGCTTTTCTATGGAAATCATTTGTTCTAAATCCTAGAATCAAACGCATTTTATTGATATGACTACTCCTATGGCTTTTATCACCAGCGGCTTAAAGAACGAAATGTGACGTCAACTCACCTCTACTAGTTTGTACAGGAAAGTATAGACTAAGGCTGCATTGGAGTTCTTATTGGTGATGACCACCACTATGTCGTAAAGTCAAGGTCTCATACTCAAGGCATGAGAATTTTATAGAACTATTATTGTTCGTCCATAACTAGCAGCAGTCTGGAAGATAAGCGATAACGAAAGGGCTAAGGAACAAGACCGGCAAGTTATGGGTCTGTTCCTTAGAGGGGAATAATTGTCGTACGCCCGTCCAAGGCACTCTGAGTTCTTCACGTATCAATCTGAGTCTTCAACTGTGGGAAAACAGTAAGGTTAGTAAGGGATCTGATACTTTGTCCATAAATAAAGACACTAAGTGTTCCAGTATTAGTATATTGCTTGTAACCTGGCAGAAGCATGTGGTGAATCACCAGACGCTACCATGGGAAGGATACAGTACAGGTTGCTGTGCTTGATCCATAGAAAGTTAACGCTGCCATGCACAAGAACAGGGCTGAGTAGCCCCTCCTCTTCCTGTTGCATGAGCAGGGGCATGAAGTGGTCTATCTCCGCCATGTCCACCTCTCCCTTGTAGTTCCGACATATCAGCACCTAAGAGACAAGCGACACTGTTACCCCGATAGACTTAGGATTACACTGGATGGGAGTTTTCTAAATAAATGGAAATGGAAGCTTTATTCAGAAAGAAGCTGAAAAACTCTGAAGGAAGGACTTCATTTTACAGTAAAACAGCTCATCTACCCAGTAATTTGAATGAGAAGGCTCAGACTACGGCTAATCCAGAGATATAAAAACTATCCATCCATCCATCTTCAAAACTGCTTATTCTGTACAACAGTGTTTCCCAGTGAGGTTCTCAGTGACCCCTAGTCAGTCCATGTTTTTGCTCCCTCCCGGCTCCCAGTAGCAAAAACATGGACTGTCTGGAAGTCCCTGAGGACCGGGTTGGGAAACATTGTTGTACAGGGTCATGGCAAGTATGAAGACTATCCCAGGAAACACAAGGCAGCATGTATCCCAATATAGGACATACCCAATAAACTGCACAACCACACACTAACAACAGCTTCTCCTAACCTCCTGTGATTTTGGACTGCGGAATTAATCTGAAATATTCAGTACTACTCTATCTAATCCATCAGATCTAACAATGAGCATCAGAAGTGTTGGTGTCATTTTAGCTCTTGTTAACAGCAACAACATTTTAAGTCAATTTCATCCATTTCATTGGTCAGTGGCTTAAATTAAAACGGAAAAGCTCTTTGAGGCTCTATGCTCACTCCATCCCTGCAGTTTAATAAGAATGGATAAATATAAAATAAAGAGAAATTTTACATAGATATATCAAAAATGTTTTCCATGTCAAAATATTTCTTACTGCAAATCTTAAATATTGAGACAGTTTGTGTATCATGTAAGTATTTCATTTAAAGCTAAAAAGCAAAGAAAACTAGGTTACACATTCGTCACTGCCCGTCCATGCGATTAATACCGGAAGAGACGAATGACAGCGACAGAACAAATGTTTTTTTTTGCATGCTTTAGGGCTCAAATATTCATACATGCAAGATCTACTGCTTTACTATAAGTATTATTACAAGTCAATAACTTTTATGATGCCTATATATACTCTTAAAAACTTTTGTAGGGCAATTCGTCACGCCAAGTTACTAATTATGCTTCGTGCTACCGTAAGTGACTTTTATCTCACCTTTCCTTTCAAATCCAGAACGAAGACAGCCGAGACGGACATGGTGGACGTGGATTAAAACCGGTTTGTCCTTACGCGCAAACTGCTACCAATTAAAGACTGGCCAGCTAACACCTAGAGCCGAGCTCCCATCGGGCAGAATGAGGCCGAACGGGGCGATCATGGATCCCGGGTTTCCTCTTTCCGGAGATGTGGGCTGCGCGCCGACGTCATCGGGCTCCAGGTGAATCATTGACTCACCTGCGGTATAAAAGCGGGCGCGCGGCGGCCGGCAGCGCGAAGCGCGAAGATATTCTGACGGTCCTTTCATAGACGCCTTTTATACTCGAGTTTTCGTTAAACTAAATTAAATTCTTTTTAGAAAACTTTATCCCACAAATGATCCCTTTAGTTCGACTCTGTCTTTGGGGGAGGGGGTGACAAAGCAAAAAAGTATAGTATACTACTTTAATAATATATTTTTGATCTGCTCAAAGATAAAATTCAACTTAAAATGATCAAAATCAAAATGAAGACGAATGTAACTAGTGGAGGTCTTTCTTCCTCGTATTAAAGTGCCTTATTTTTTATATATATATTTTGTTTATATACCTCGACCTCGAATTTGGTTTAACGCGAGCGACATACAGCAACTCTTGTGTTGCTCTTTGTTCAGTAAGCAGCCGATTCATCTCAGAAATTAAAACCTTCCCGTGATCTATATTTTGCATTTAGCATATAAATCCATTTTCAGATTGCTGGAAAACATTTGCTGAGCCATTTTATCCACAGGTGCTTGTTAACAGGCCGAGGTAGCGGCTGAGGGAGGCGGTCTATTTTCAATCGAACCTTGACAGAAACTCCTGATGAAACCTCTTCTGTCGGATGAAAATGGGATTTTTAATCAGCTGGTCTGTTTGACACCAGTCGAACTGCTGATGCGGGATTTATAACTTATAATAGGTGACCCTCTTAAATAATTGTGGTGCTAACTAGAGCCAGTCCATTTTACTGGAATTGATACTGGAAAATAACACAAAATATATTTGTAGTTAATAAAATTAATGTTAATTTTTTAAAAAGATGTTTAGGTTTTTTAAAATGAATATCCTCTGCACGCGTTAAATCGATAACGTCCACTTGGTGGTGCTGTTTTCTTGCTACTCAGTGTAACTGGTGGACTTTTAACCTTAGCATGGTAGGCCGCACTTGTGTACACCCTACAAAGGAAAAGAACCTGATACCATAGGAGCCTGTCAACTCTGTCGTGGTATACCGTTCCTGTTTAGAAAAGTCAGTGTCATGTGATCCACTGAGATTCTGTGATGACTTTGCAATATCGGTTTAATGATATTGGGGGCTGGGTTTAAACAAAGTACTGAAGATTAATGAACAGATATTATGGAAGCATCAGTTTCAGTAATCAGGGTTGCAGTGATCTGAAGTCTAGCCAAAGAGCACCACACTGGGTTCGTGCTTGCCTAAGTGACTCAGAGTCATCACACAATTTTTAGTTTCCAGATGTATGTCTTTTAGACTGGAAAGAAACTCACAAGTAAATTCTCTGCACACATATTGAGACATGTGACAGCATTCATACAGCTGACTGGCTGAACTGATGTCTTATTGAGCCTAGAGCAATAACATATCAGCTGATCACAAACTAGAACATCTATTTTTGCATTAATTATATTTCCATTTCCAAAACAGATGGATAGTTGGGTACCTATCCATCTAAAATATAATCTGTCGACGTATGAAAATTTTAAATATGCAAAACGCAGGAAAATAGGCTATCCTTGATAGTCCTGAGGTGAAATATATGCTCAGCTTTCAAATAGCCAATGATCTGGAGTTAGTTCATAATAAGACACCCTTCTGTATGGTCAGGAAACGCATTTTTGGCTCCATTGTCAAAGTTCCTTCTAATTTATTGGGGTAATTAAGTTACCTGCGGTACAGCAGTGTAATATATACTCTTGGTATACTGTACTTCCTTGTGAAACACTGAGCTGGACATGGTCGATAATAAGATGCCACCTGTTCATGAAAACAAGTTTAATTTGTTTCTGTTCTGATGTAGAAGTAATATAAGCCTGTATTCTGGAGGCTTTAATTACAGGAAAGTGTTTCTGTTCCATGCTGTCTATATACAGTAGGTGGCTCATTTTTAATTCAGTAATAATTTCTCTTGAATTTCTGTGAATTTGGTGCAAGATGTTGGAGCATCGATAGAGGTTTTAAACTAGCTTGGAGATACAGTGGCTGCAACAGCGTAGATGGGAGTTTGGTATGGGGGGGGCACAAATAAATAATTTAAGTATTAAGGTCTATTTATGGGGGGGGGCTTAAATATTGAGGAGGTGGGTACACGTCCTCCCTGTTCCCTACATACTGAGTGGCTGAGATTTTAAGATGTGCTATGATGCTTAAAGAGAGACCTGTCCCAGACCATACGCCTGTCATTTTGTTTTGTTTAGGGGGGCTGGAGCAGATTAAGATGAGATTACTCTGTGCATTTCGTCTCTTCTCAATATCATCTTCCAGAAAGAGGAAACAGACCAGCTATCAGGGTTATGTGCCTTTTTAGGACTGGCCACAATCAGATTTATTGTTCATTTTGCTGGATCGGTGGTCTGCACACTCCTGATGGGAAATTACAGTCTTTGGTGCTTTGTCGCTGGCTTTTAACCACAGTGTTCTGACTTTCGTTTGACTTAGACACCCGCAGTACAAAGCATTTCGTGAGCAAACATCTGCAACCGTATACCCTGTAGGTTTTGCCCTTCATCCTAGAGTGGCTGAATGGATTTGTGGGTAAAGTGACTAACTGACATAACATTGCAGGGTATGTCTTTGAAATGAAATATTTCCCCCCCTTATGTTTTTCTTTAACATTGTGTCCCATTAATAAGGAACAGCCGCACCACTGTCCCATGTAATAATGATGATTGACTTTCCGCTGTTTTTGATTCACAGTCTGCATATCACCTTACCTCCGGGGGCCAGGGGAAACCAGGTAGCTGACTGGAGCTTTACCAGTCTTCATTTAATCTGCTATGGCGACCAGTGTTGGTCCCACAGCAAACGAGCCCCCATAAAGTCCTTTCTACAGTATATGATCCTTCACCTCCCTATTTATGTCCACCAGCTCATTGTGTAGGCATTAAAAATCCCACAGGTGAATATATGTATAGACTTCGGATAATGCCCTTTTTAAACTTAGGATTAATGTACGCTTTTGCCATAAGAACTTAAACAGAAAGAAAACCACAACTTCGCATATCAATTACGAAGTCCAACTCGAAATGATCCTTAATCAGTATCTAAATATTTTATATTTACACAAATGTTAGTATAATGGCCATCGTTGCCCTTTCTTCAGCTGGCTATATTGCTATTTGAGGCAACAAGAAATAATAATTTATGTCATTATGGTATTTGAATGAATGAATGAATGTTACATTTGTATAGCACTTTTTAAGACACCCAAAGTGGTTTAAAGAACCAGTGGGAAGCCATTGGTTCTTGGAAATAAAACATTTGTTTTAGAAAATATAAATATATCTTACTCTACCTTTTTTTTTACTTGTTAAGAAAATTATATATTATAAATCATGTTTTTTTACAACCAGAGAGAAGAAGAAACTTACTACTGCACTGGGAATGATACCGTATCAGCAATGCATATTCTAAGGAAGTACAAAACTGACAAAAACTGTGCAGGATTTTATTGTAATGAAAGATTAGGAAGGCCTTTTTTGAGGGAACAGTCTGTTGTAATATTGTTCTCTGCCCGTGTCACTACAACATGTAGTTCCTGAAAAGAAAATATAACAGCAGTCTTGGTGTGCCAGCAGGACAAACAGTACACGCTGTTTCCAGAACTCGTCTAACACTTGTACCCAGAGATGCTGCGAAGCGCAATGCTAACATTATTTTGCATGTATGTGAAAGCTAACATTAAGCCACGCTGGCCATTGATTTTCCTTATCGCAGAGGGGACCTTGCTATATCTTTGTTTTGCCGGCTTTTATCGCCTCGCTTATCAAGGTGTTCCCTGGGATCTCTCTTTGGCCTTCTCTGAGTAATGAACTTGCTAGATGATTGGCTGTTACCTCCATGTTCTCAGACACACTGTAAGTGGTTGGAGAGCGATCAAAGAGCTGCCTTTGTGTCTGTTCTGTTTGCTTATATTCCCTTTCCCCTGGCCACAGGGGACAATGGCCTTAAATCTAGGGACTCTATAGGTGCTGTAGTTCCATACCTACAAACCGAGGGACTGTCTCGTTTTTAGGTTTGTCTGTTTGTTTGTTTATTTGAATGTTTGTTTGTTTGTCTGCTTGTTTGTTTTGTTTTGTCCCTCATCTACTGCCAAACATTCTGGCCTCAGGCCTTTTGTTTAAGCTCTTAACTTGACGGATTGGAAGTACCTTCACTCTTTTCACTGGGAGGGGCCAGAATCAAGCCTTGTTTCCATTGTGTTCCAGAGTTTAGAGGAAGATACAGTACTGATTACACGGAACTTGTTTAACCGGGAACAGAACCTGTTGAACCCGCAGCAACAAATGAAACAGGAGACGTTACACCTCAAGCAGCATAAGTAGCCCACACTTGTCCTTGATGCGCTTGCCCTATATTGTTACCATAGTAACTATCCTGACTTCCGCTAGGTAATTTTACACTAATGCTTATGTAATTAGCAGAAAAATCCATTGAGAAGAACCGTATATTTTTTAATCAATCAAATTGAAATTTGGATTTATTTATATAGTGCTTTTCACAAAGAAATTGCTTCAAAACAGTTTTACAGGTGACCCAGCCCAGTCCTCCATGAGTAAGCCTGGGGTATCAGTGGCAAGGATAACCTTCGTTAAGTAGAGATAGGAAGAAACCTTGAGCGGAACCAAGACTCAGGTGGGAATCCATCCATCCATCATTCATAAAGAATGAATAAAGTCCATAGTGAATGCATCTATAGGATCTTTAATTCATGGCATGGCATCCATTAGGCTGGTCAGTAAGTGGACAGTGGAGATGTCCATTAGTGTTTTTTGCTCCCGGGGGGCAGGTTAGTTAGCTGCATCCACGATGCCAAAAGGCAGCTAGACTCAGGGCTCAGACACATCTGAGCCTCTGATAGAGGCCCCAATATTGTTATTAGTGACTATAAACAGCAGAAACAGTAGATGGAAGCTCTGATGAACCTAACTATTATGTCCTAGCTAAAAGGAAGAGCCGGAAGGTACCATGAGCATGATAGCTTCTTGGACGTCAGCATCTCTCCATTACATTATCATCAGACTTGAATGATCACATGACAGTGTAGGGCCACACCTTAGACCAGTGTTTCCCAATCCGATCCTCGGGGACCCAGAGATGGTCCACGTTTTTGCTCCCTCCCAGACAGTGGACGCACTGCGGGTCCGAGGGCTGAATTGAGAAACACTGCCTTAAAGTATTCGCCTTAATCACAGGCTTGGCTAAATAAGCATGTTATTAGGTTGGATTTAAAGATTGGGAGTATGTCTGCGTCCTGTACAGAGTTCCCATATTGGGAACACTTTTGCACAGTCGAGTATCTGCGGATTAAATGAAGTTTATTAAGAGATGTGTTTGAGCACCTAGCTAGTGCTGCACTACATAATCCAGTCTTGAAGTTATAAAAGCATGTATGAATTTCTCAGCTTCACACAGAGATATTGTATTGCTTAGTTTGGAAATCATCCGCAGATGACAAAAGACTCTTCAGATGATGTTTCTAATAACGGAATAGAAAAAGAAATCAGGGTCAATTAATGTGGAAGAGAGAGACATGCCATCAAGATTTAGGGTAAATTCTGGAAGTGTATTCGTAATGCCTTTGGGCCTTAGTTAGGCGGCAGTTAGTTTTAATATCTAGAGTTATTTTAATTTCTCCCTATCAGGGAGAACTTTCATTTGTCCTGAAGCAATAAATGATAGTTACTTCTGTTTCATCCATATGTACATTTTCACTTAACATATTTCTAAGTCTGACATGGTTATATCCAGAGAGTGTTAGATGGACAGGGAAGGGCAGTGGACCAAGGCACTTTGTAAAATGTGTTGTCTGATTCCTTTATGGTTGGACCGTTGCTTTGCAAACCAAAACATTGTTTTTAGGCTGAATCTTTTCATTACTGTAAGACAATTGAAGGCAAGATGAGCGGGATGAACATCTCAAATATAAATGCTGTGTATTCTCAGTTTGGTGAGCTAGCCAATTTGGGACAGAGGTAGAGATTTCAGGTCCAGAAAGTAAAAATCCAGACCAAGATTTAATTTCAACCAACCAGCTGAGTACTCTGCAACTGTGACTTTTTGTACTCAACTGGTTGGTTGAAACAAAGTCTTTGGCCTATTTTACTTTCTGGACCTGAAATTTACACCTCTGTCCAAACTGGCCTACCAGTTATGACATTTTGATTATTAGGGATGCTCTTACCCAAAGCAGCATTGAGAAAAAGGGTCAGGCAGTCTCCGGAGCAATTGGGTGTGAAGAGCCTTGTCCAAGGGCCCAACTGTGAAGTCAGTCTGCTGAGCCTGGGATTTGAACAACTGACCTTCCAATCACAGGCACAGTGTCCTGATATGCTGACTGACTGCCTCCACTTATATGGTGCATTCATGTTGTATATTCAAACATGCAGAAAAAACACTTAAATCAGATCATTCAAGTGTTCAGTATCAGAATGAAGATTTTTTTTTTTGCTGGGAGGGACCAAAATCGTGGACTGTCTGGAAGTCCCTGACGACTGGGTTGGGAAAAACTGCTTTACTTGCCAGTTTAACAAATGAAATATTTTAGCTATTGGAATCACTCGACCTCGACCTCAGAAAATCACGGGCCTTTATGAGACGCACCATGGAAGCATGGCATGGACACATACATAGTGTGAAAATAATCAGAGCCAACAGAAGAACAGATGGTGCCATTAAAGAATTATGAGACTCATTATTCAAACATGGGCCTGAAATTTGTGCAGCAAATGCACGTTTATTTGCAGCATAAATACATATTTTTACTGAATGTATTGTTAATGCCAGTTCTAATTGCTATTTTTTTTATGATCCCAAATAAATATTTCTGTTAAATTACAACCATTACCTTGAATTTAAAATCTACTTAGTAAGAATAACAGATGACTGTCTATTAAATGACTTATAGGTGAAATGTGTGATATACAGCCTTTTAAAAGCCTCAGTAAGACTGAATAGTCCAAAACAGTAAATGTTTCGGTAATGTCACAATATTCAGACTGTGTATAATCCACCATGTACAGAAATTTCCCTGGCTGTAATTCACATGAAAGAGGATTATTTAATTAAATGGTCAAAAGCTTTATATTACTAAACGGAAAATAAAACCACAGAACTTGAAATCGTCTAAAAACATCCACAACCAATAAATAGTGTTCTCGCACTTTAACAACACAACTGACGAGAGTTGAAAGTTACTATGCTATACATCAGCACAGAGTTTATTTTTAATATATTTCCAAATTTACCAATATAAAGCAATCAAGAGACAATACAAACAGTCATAGTTAAGTGAGAATAAACAGAAAAAAAGTTAAATTCATTCTCGACAAATAATTTATCATACAAATCTGAAAACTATACAAGCACATATGGTTAGCAAAAAGGATGTACAAAAACAGGAATGTATTTACACCAGTCCTATATACATAATGCATATATATACAAGCATTTTACACAGTTTACATTTGATACCTAGAAGGAAAAAAATTTAAGTTGCATATGGATGGTGTCTTCAAGAGCTCACGTGACACAAGCCCAAAAACCGTGCATGGATGGCAGGTTTAGGTATTTTAGGCTCTGGCATGTTAATGGATACGTTCCCCAGCTATATGCCTGTCATGGCCGGGGTTTGAACCATATGGGTGCATCCTTTGCTAAAGTCTCACAGAGTTAGCCGGCTGCGGTGTTTTTCGAATGATAGAAATCAGCAATAAATAATCAAGTAAAAAGTCTCTGGCTTTCTGATCCTGAGAAGAAGCTAGTTATAGTCTACATATATAACAACAAGGAGGGTATGGCTAGACTGGTTTTGCATGTGTGTTACTGAGGATGAGGATGTCACCTGCCAAGAGCACTGAGGGACATTTACACAGGCAATATGATCAAGGCACAACGTGCCACAGCTCTTCAGGACCATCGATCGATGTTACTTTATATACCTGCTGCCAAGCCAGACAAGCTAAGCTTGTACCTGAGCTGGGTGACTTTACAGAGGTTTTCAGTTGTATAGATATGGATATATGGTCCATATTGCAAAAAAACAAATACATTCTTTAAATAATCAAAACATACATACATCCATCCATCCATCCATCCATCTTATAACCAGTTATCCTGGTTCGGGTCTCGGGGACTAATCAAAAGATGTAAAAACTATCATTAATAGTGCAAAATACGACAAGTGTGGTAGTTTGGGGTAAATTATAGTGACAATGAAACACACACACACACACACACACACACACACACACATACATAGTGGTGTTCACTTGGTGCACTACAGCCAGCCCTTACGGATTCTCGTGAGGTGAATCGTTGTCACGCTGCCATTTTTCAGTGTCTGTCTGTTGTCCCTGGATCATTCATCAACTTCCCCAATCCCACAATCACAGCTGAAAAGTCGGTCTAGGCACAATATGAACAAGGCTTCTGTAAACTTCAATCCTGGTGGAAATTTCAACGGCTTTTCCCGGGGCTCTCCGGTTGGCTCGGTGTGGTCACCAGAACCATTCTGCTTATGCCCCCTCTCCAATTTTGTGGGGTGGGGGGGGGCTGTTTATTTCCAAAGGCTTCCTTATGTTTTAAGGCCGGATGATCGGCCTTTAAGAGCATCTGAGACAGCATGTGACTTCTGAATAATTGAAGGGCCTCTGGGTCGGCCATCATGCCATTATATCTTCATCTAGATTCACCATCTGCTGCTAAGAGACAGAGGAAAAGATGAGCGATGAAACATTAGTTTTGTCACCAGGGGACAAGGTTTAGGTAGTATTGTTTAAGAGAGGGACTTGGCCCTTCCGGAACACTCTTCGCATAACACTCAAGGCTCTCAGCTGTATAATCCAACTATATAAATAGGTGAGAAGTTCCAGCCAGCTCACCGATGGGTATATGAAGCCCTCCTCACTGTCTGTCCTGCATATGTGCACCTGGTCCTCCGTGGTCTTCTGGTAGACGGGGTTGGTGAAGCTGATGCTGATGGTGTTCCTCAGCTTCCAGTTCCTCCATAGAAAACCGGCACCAAAAGCCAGCAGACAGATGATCGCTGGAGGAGAGGAAACATGGAGGTCCGGGTCAGTGAGAGACCAGCACCTGCAGGGCCGCCCGACATCACAACCAAGCGGCTACGTCGGTGTGTCACAGTGGCTGGCTTTTGGGTCGTTTTCTGGCAGCTACTCACCTATGGGCAGCACGATGTAAACAGCGGTCAGAGATGAGTCGGACTCTTTTGGGATGGCGGCTAATTCGTTGTGGTTACCTGGAAAAGAAACAGATTTATATGAATCTTAATACCAGAACATCCGCTACCTCTGAGCTTTCACTTAATGTCGCTTTACGTTACACAATAAGCACTTGGTAGGAGCAATGTAGTATAAAATATCTGCATGCCATACCTCCCTGTGGAGTGAACTCCAGCCTGGAGGTTGACTGGACGTTCTTGTTCCTGTTTGGCCCAGCAGTGCGGGGGGAGGAGCCTGTGGTGGTTGTGGTGGAGGTCGTCATGGAGATACTTTGAGTTGTCGGTCTGCGCGTGGTCCTCAGCGGGCCTCGAGTGGCGGACTTAGCGGGAGGCACTGGAGTCTTCGGAGCTGCTGAAAAATAAAAGTAAACAGAGATGTATAAAGGCCAGAGCATCAGGCATTAACGGACAAAGGGTACATAGTGGTGTTCACTTGGTGCACTACAGCCAGCCCTCACGGACTCCCGTGAGGTGAATCGTTGTCACGATGGCTCCGGGGCAGGCAGCCCTTGGGAGGGGTTTACCTGGCAGGCACTTCTTCATGTCTGGACCCAGAACTGCATCGTCTGGGCAGGCGCAGGTGTACTTTGGGGAACGGCTGTTGATCTGTGGTGCCGGGAGGCACAGAAACTCACAGCCACCATTAGGGAGCTTGCTGTCGTTGCACCAGTTCCTGCCTGGAAGGTACAAAGGAGGGTCAATGTCTCTGCATCATGTCCAACACAGACTCAGCCTTTCAAAATGTGTTTATGCCCAACAGATTCAATTATATCTACTCGAATATGATGGAATAATATGGTGTAGATCAGGAGATATTTAAAAAAAAAATTCTGTACCCGCGGGCTGCTTCAGGTTATGATACAGCACGATATCCTCGGGGGAGACTAGATTCTGAGCAACTGCTGTGATGTCATGTCCTGTCAGGCGGTTAGCACTGAAAATGGAGTTGCTGCCGACGTCAGTCCAGAACACTTTCTCCTGAATTAAAATTTCAAAAATAGGTCAGCTAATAACCATTTATGCACCACAGAAAGGTCCTACATTAAACGCCGGAACTCCCAAATGAGCAGAAGACAGAAACTTCCGCGACTGACATTTACCTCGAAGACGGCAAGGGAGATAGGGTGCAGCAGCTTGTGCTCGTCGATGATTAGTGTGTGCCGAGTGCCGCCATTGATATCAATGCTGGAGAGGGTGTGCAACTTCGAATCCACCCAGTAGAGGCGCCGGTTCAGCAAGTCTGACGGGGGCGAAGCATGGATGGGGCGGGGTTAGGACGGAGCACACCCATGCAGACACACAGACACACGTCAGCCTTTCTACTACTGATCCACTGCAGCCCTTCTGAGAAGCAGGACACAGAAGAGTCTTTGCTGGACTCTTACCCAGTGTGATGCCATTGGGCCATTCGATGCTGTCCGTTACCAGGGCGGTACGGTCGGCTCCGTTCAGCCCCCCCTTCTCAATCTTGGCTGGGGTTCCCCAGTCTGTCCAGTACATGTAGCTGTAAGACAATACTTGGTGAGACTCACATGGCCCAGAATCCTCTGATAAAAGGCTTGGTGCGAATTACAATCTTAATTCACATATCAGTACAAAAATTCTTTTAAAAAAAAGTGTCTGTCTGAGGTATATGTAGTTAATTTATACGTTGATTATGTACCAATTATATTTTAATCTATAAAGACAATATAATTCTTCAGTATTGATATTAGTAATTTTAAAGTCAGTAATGACATGTCAGGAAGGCGGAGCCTTGATCCCAGAGTATTGGACCAGTCAGTGAGACGTACTTGTGTTCTGGGTCGACCACAATGGCTCGGGGCTTGACCAGGCCGTGCATAATGAGCGTCTTGCGTCGGGCCCCATCAGATGTTGCCACAGAGATCGTGCTGTATGCGCTGTCCGTCCAGTAGATGTTGCCGTGGACCCAGTCGATGGCCAGTCCCTCTGGCGCCCCGATGCCGGCGTCGATCACAGCGTGGTGTCTGGAGGGGTTAGCGGCCGACTCCATGTCTGTTCTGAGAAAGATGAAGAGCTCGTGAGGAAGATGTGAGAAGGGGATGTATCGGCTTAGCGAGGTGCTCTGGAAACGGAAAGCGATGAAGCCTTAGGAGCAGGAGGAGGCCAGGGCAGGTGGGGTTACTGACCTGTAAATCTTCTTCTGGAAGAGGTCAGACCAGTAGATCCTGCTGGCTGGGAACTCGGCGTCCAGGGCCACCACGTTCTTCAGCTGTGAAATGAAGCGCGTGTACTCCCTGCGGTCCAGTGTCATCTTCCTCACCTCGTGGCGGTTGGTGAAGAACAGGTACGGCACGGTGCCTGCAAAGCGAGAGAAAAAGGATAACAAGAATCAACCGCAGGAGGACAGCAGAACCTCGAGGCCCATCCTGAAAGTCGGAACCCTCACCAGAAGCCTCCTTGCAGGCCTTGCTGACCGGGTCCAGCCAGTATCCTTCCTCACACTCACACTTGAAGCTTCCCTGCAGGTTGACGCAGATCTGGTCGCAGGTTTCGGGGTGGTCGCACTCGTCCACATCTGTAACGACAGGCCGACACATGACTCACAACCTCCATGATGTGACAAAGCCGGAACCACTATATGAACCTGATGGGAGGGGCAGCTGCGTTCTCCCTGGCACTTGATTGGTCTAAATGAGCAACTGTTTCATTACCTCCAGCCAATGAGATACAGTGGATTAAGTTCAAACGTTGTTGTCAAGTTGTCTTTCTAATGGACAGACTTGGCGTCAGTGTGTGCGGATGCATGACCCTTACCTTTACACTGCTTCCCGTCCAGCAGGTAGAAGCCAGCAGGGCACAGGCACTCATACCCGATCACCAGGTCATGGCAGATGTGGGAGCAACCTCCGTTATTGTCCTGGCACTCATTCAGGCCTGGGAAGCAGACAATACAGCTTGTGTTCACATTCTGCTGTTTCCAAGGGGTAGATTTAAAGGGCCGACAGATTAACATTGAGTTACTGTCACGTGACGGCATTGAACACACTCACCACACTCCTTAATGGGCTCGTCAGACCAGTCCCTGCAATCTCGGACCTTGTTGCACACCTTCTGCAAACTGACACATTCCCCGCTACGACACCGGAACCTTCCCGAACCCTCACAGTGGGTATCTGCGGACAGGACAGAGTAAGTGAGCCATTGGCCAGCATGGGTGTGGATTAGGATGGGCGGGGCTGAAAGGGGGGCGGGGCTGGCATGGTGTGGGGGAGCTCACCTTGGACGCAGCCCAGCTCATCACTGAGGTCCTTGCAGTCGTGCTCGTGGTTACACTGCAGGCTGCCGTGGATGCAAGTGCCGTCGCCGCACTGGAACTCGTCTGGGCGGCAGGTGGGCTTGGCTTTGGGGGGAGGGGGGGGCAGGGGTGTGGGTGAGATAAGGAACAGCCAAAAGTCAATCGTAAGCCCTCCTATGGCTGCCCAAAGCCCCAACAAAAACAGAGAGCACCTCCTGACTCCTACTTACATTTTTAACCTGATATCTTTCACCACTTTAGTTAAGAACATGACATGAACATTGAATCGGTGCAGTAATTCAAAAATTAGTACAGCAGAGAGAAACACACTGATACGGTACCAGTTATCAACACAAAATAGTATTATTATATCTTGAAGTCCGTACTAGTATTATTTTTTTATTACTTTTTACTGAATAGGACAGTACTTTAAAAATTTCACAGCTGGTTCCATTTAAAGGAGCCATCTAAATCAGTGGAACTTATTGGCCTAACGTGGCTGGACTGGGGTCTGTCACTCACTGCAATTGAGCTCATCGGAACCGTCTGCACAGTCCTGCCCCCCGTCGCACTGCCAGCTGGCGTGGATACAGTGTCCATTGGCGCACTGGAACTCGAGGGCGGAGCAGGGCCCAGCGGGAGTGGGCCGGTGGCCGCACAGCGAGACAGTCTCGTCGGAGCCATCGCTGCAGTCGTGATCTCCATCACAGGTCCAGATGAGGGGCAGGCACCTGCTGTCATTGCACTGGAAGCTTCCAGACTTGCAGGTGAGGGGGGAGCAGGTGGCCTCGTCACTGCCGTCCTCGCAGTCGGCATCTCCATCGCACACAAAACCCTCGGCGATGCAATTCCCATTGCTGCACAGGAACTCGTCCTCCCGGCACGTTTTTGGGCCTAGAAGCCGCAGGGGAAACATTTTTGTGAGCTGGCTGCTTTATGATGAAGGAGATGTAGATGAAAAGGGGGGGGCGGGGCATCACAGGAGCGAGGCCAAGCACGGGCGGCGTACCGCAGTCCTCCTCGTCGGCCCCATTCTCACAGTCCACCTTGTCGTCACAGCGCCACTTGGCGGGGACGCACTGGTTCAATCGGCCCCCACAGCTGAATTCATGAGGTCCACATGTCTTGGCCACTGACAGCAGAAATGGGGGGCAGGAGACTCCCATTAGCATCCCCACAGGGTGGGGGGGGACCTGACATAATAAGTCCACCCAAACCAGCCCCCTGACACACAGAAACATATCCTTTTGTTCTTCTGTTTTGTACTGTGGGATTTTTTTCAGCTAAATATCTGCTACTCACAACAGGTGGCGCTGTCCTCGTCACTGCCATCCTCACACTCCTCCGCACCGTCGCACAGCCAGTTCGTCGGGATGCAGTCCCCGCTGCGGCACTGGAACTGCCGGCCCCTGCACTCCGCCGCCGCATGTACTGCGTGAGGCCCACGGGCAATTACTGCATGCATTCAAGCCAAACTATCCCAACAACTACATTTCTGTTTAACAGTAAGATGCTAACCATACAACTGGCCGTTACTGCAGGTCATTGCGCAATAAAAAGCAGATTGCAGGAAATTGTGTTGCTGCTGGCGTTTCTTGTGCTTTATGCTAAGACACAGGGAAGAGCTTAAATCATGAAAGGGGATTGTTTCATTATTTCCCTGTATTGTGTATTTCAACAACAGTAACAAATTAAAATCTAAGATACCCATTCTTTAACACATACATGCACCATGAAAATGTCTGACTTTAAAAGGCCTGTCTCAGCAAATGTTGTAGAGGAGGTTTTTGAAGCGAGTCCGTGGAATCATCACACTATTATATATTTAGTTAGTTAACGATGAGGGAGTTTACAGCCATTGGGGGAGAGTAGACATGGATATTCAGACCAATAAAAAGCCAAGGCGTATAATTAGGGGATAAGCCTGGTTCAGAGACTTGCTTACTCGTACTGTGACAGTAATGTGGGGAAATCGAGTGTTTCAGCTGTTGTGTAGGTGACAAAATGAGGGACGGAGACGCTTGGGGCAAGAGAAACACATCATGGAAGTTATTTACTCAAATACCCCAGATACCCAGTTATCAGCAGGCACACATATACAACCAAGCCACCACACTGTAGCGATTATCTGGTTTGTTGATCCAGAAGCACGCATGTGGCTCACTGAGACTCAGGCTTTCCGCAAAACTCAGCCCACACCCTAAAACGGTCACCCAGAAACTTCCTGCGATGACCACTGATGTTCTGAAGATGAGAGAACTGATGAAAAGCTGCCATCACCTCATACACCCCAAATGCAGTTTGTGGATACATCTGAGCACTACCCATGAATGGCTTTGGGGCAAAAACAACGTGTGCCTTTAAGGCACTCGGAGTAGGCGGAGTTTCAGTCACACCACTGGATGCCGAAGGGGCCAGAACAAATTCCTGACGCCGTGGATGGGGGGGCGGGCGGCCGCTTCTCCAGGAAATACAGGAGTAATTGTATACATTTGAGATAGACTGAAGAGAAGACGTGGCAAAGCTCTCCAGGACTATTTGTTAAGTCTGACTATGATATATTTACTGTACAATAATTGGAGAACTATTGATTTAGTAAATGCTGCGATGGGTTGGCACCCCATCCTGTTCCCTGCTTTGTGCCCTTAGCTTCCAGGATAGGCTCCAGACCCCCGTGACCCTGAAGAGGACAAGTGGCTTCAGAAAATAGATGGATGGATGGATTTACTAAATGTTAGTTAATATTCCTTTGGTGAAGAATCTTTTATTTTTAGATTAATATTTCGGATAATCTGAGAAAACAAGAATAAAGAACAGAATACAATTATATAAATGACATTAGCATCAAAACCGCTGTAATATGAAGCGTGTGAGATCCTGCAGGTAAATTTTGATTACATTCATCTCGATCCACTACCATGCTACAGGCAGAGAGCTACCATCATCCTCCTTGCAGTTTACCTTATAACATATTATCGAGCTACACGACTTTTGCACAACTGTTAAAATGTTAAACGCAGCCAACGTTGGCCTTGCTCAACCAAAGAGCATAATGAACCGGCGCCTTTTCTCTCTGACTCCACCCATCCCCAGGTCCGGACCCTCAGGAACTGTCTTTAGTAGAACATGGTGAGTCTGCTGTGCTTATCATGAAACAAGCCACCCACCACAGCCTGAAGCAATCAGGGAGCTGTACGCCTCCAAATCCCACTCATCCGTCCTGAACCGGAGCCAACATTCATCTCTGTCCAGCATCCATACATCTCCAGCAGCGGATTCCTAGAATAGCAAATCCCTGAATTCCTAGAAAGTGCGACACTGGACCCGCCCTGAGCCCTCACCAGCATGTGCAGAATTTCTGAAGCCATGAAACCAGAGACCAGGGGCCTCCGTTCGTGGTCTTTCCTCCTCTATTAGTATCACTAGATCAAAGGTAGAGTCAAAACTCTAGAACTTCAAAACTGAGACTCCAAAGTTGTGTTGTAGATATACACAATGTAGCCAATGCTTATAACACAATGTGCATTGTCCAGTCTTGTAAAAAGGGGGAAGGACATGTATCATATCTGGAGAGAATGCATGAACAGTGATTGACTATCAAGACTGAGAGTCAGCTGACACATTATACACAGAGCGATGAGAGTAAAAGCAGGAATGGTGACTGCCACAGCAGAAAGTGATGATCTTTGTATGGTCATGTCATGTAATAGCGTCACTGCAGGGACAGGCAGAGTAATACAGGCCAGCTGATTACATTGTGAGAGCTGGGCTTTTACATCCCTGATGAGTAATGAGGCGTCTGTCTCACGCATTTGCTTGTTTTATAGTATCTACATATTGATTGGCCACAGCGACGATGTGTGTTCTGTCTTGATAATGCCACCCCGTGTTTGCCTACCAGGCGGTGGCTAGCGACCGGCACCGGACGGGCAGTGCCCTTTGAGATCAAATCCACTGGAGATCATTAGAATCCAGTTTTGTTTAAATGATTGGCCAACAAACCCCCCCCCCCCCCTGCCCCACCATGGTTCTGGTGGTGAAGTATCATGCTGTGTTTGTTTGTACATCTCCATGATCCTCCCAGGCCTG
>JAODLD010000101.1:7576231-7586874 GCA_026781065.1 Mormyrops boulengeri
CCCCCCGCTTGGAAAACTTTACCAAAGTTCCCCAAAGTTCAGGGCTGGTTTTTAATCCCAGTCCAGCCCTGGAGGGGATGGTACCAGTCATCTCCCAAGTGTTTGGGAGATACGAGTGGTGTGAATCAATATCATTTCCTGTGCATCAACAAGCTGAGACGTGTGTATCGATTCTGCCATCTTTCCACCACCACAGCAAGGAGGAAGAAGGTCATGCGGGGACAGGTCAGCTCAGTCCTGCTTTTTCCCTTTACTAATCAGGAACCTGAACCGGGGGGAGGGGGGGGGCCGCGGCTACAGATACAAAGATAACAATAAAAACCTGAACCAGGGTAACTACAAGGTAAACTTACAGATGCATGAAATCAAAAACATGACGGGTGCCAGGCGACTATCTACATAACAAGGCATTATATAATCCAGTGTTTCTCAAACTGGTCCTCGGGGACCACCAGACAGTCCAGCTCCCTCCCAAAAATGTGGACTGTCTGGCAGGGAGCTGGGAGGGAATAAAAATGTGGACCGTCTGGGCTCCCCGAGGGCCGAGGTGAGAAACTCTCCTACAAACCATTGTATAAAATGGCAATAACAATGTTAACACAATAAAATGGACAAACACCAGCTGAAATGAGAAGATGTAGCTAAAAACAGGCAATTGAAAATGATTGATTTTTTTAATTTCAGAGTAAACACACAATTATAAGGGCTGCATATTGCAAACAAAAATTTACTGTTACAAGCTATATTATTACATACATCGAAATCTGACAGACCCAGAGCCTCAGGCATAAACTGTGTTGCCAGTGGACATCAGGCCAGGTTGAAATCTGATCACTCCTTCCCCCAGACACTCTCATTGTTTTCCTTGTTCTGCAGACGGCTGGAACGGTAAGCTGAGTGGGTCACTTTAGAACGGTGTTTCCCAACCCAGTCCTCAGGGACCCCCAGACAGTCCACAGTTTTGCTCCCTCCCAGCTCCCCGGCATTGAGAGTTGGGAGGTAGTTTAAATGTGGTCTGTCTGGGGCTCCCTGAGAACCGGGTTGGGAAATACTGCTTTAGACAATAGGCTGCCAAGAATATATCAAATAATCGTTTAATAATCAATGTGACCCTATTGGATCATCCCGTAAGATACCTTCATTTTCTATCCAGGCTGTTTTTTTTGAGTCCGATCCACATCATCAACTGATTGCGACAGAGAATTTTGTTATGCTGGAGCACAACTGCTGGGCCCAGTAACTGGGTACCTTGGGAATGCTGGTCCATGGGGCTAGGAGGCGGGGCCATCCCGCTGTGGGCCCCAGGGCGCATCGCCATCCCCTTCATCTGCCCGAAACGAGGGTCGTCCGCTGTGGTCTTCTCATGCATGCCCTCCATGGGCTGAGGGGAAACACAGGCCTCAGACACCCAAAGGCACAAAGCTCCTGAAATGCATCCATCCATCCATCCATCCATCCATCCATCCATCCATCCATCATCAACCTCCACTTATCCAGTACAGCATTCCAGCACGCCCTCTGCTAATCCCAGGAAGCTCAGGGAATGCGACACCCTGGACTGCAGTACACACACCCACATATGATATTATAGATCAGGGGTGGGAACCCTGATCCTGGAGCATGTTTTCCATCCTATCTGGTCTCTGATGAACCACACCTGATCTCAGGCAGATAGTGACTCATCGGGTAGGACAGAAAACCTGCTGGACCGGCACTCCAGGATGAGGGTTGCCAGCCCAGTTATAGATTATGGACAGTGTTCAGAGATACCGATTAATAGTGAAACACATGTGACCTACATAGAGCTAGGGATGGGATTCGAACCCCCAACCCGAAGGCATGTGGCATGGTCAGTATTTCACCGCCATTTCAAGTAAATAGTTTTATTAATCATTCACATTTTTTAACAGGTACTTCATAGATGATATGGGAGCAGATGGGAGAAGTAGCACACGCGCCGGGGGCCGCCATGGGGCCCCAGCCACTCACTTTGTGCATCTGGTGCATGTTCTCCTGGGAATATCCGGAAGCCACCAGGGGTGGGTGTGGGTGCCCCGAAGAGGGCGGTCCTGGGCTGGGGCCCATCATGCTGTGGGCAGGGCCAGGGGAGGGTCCGGGACCTGGGGATGGCCCCGGCCGGGGGGTACCCCCCATCGGGGGGTCTGGGGTGGACATCGCTCAGCTGGTCCCACTCGCGAAAAGCAAGACACCAGCAGGTGGCGTCCTGCAAGGTGGGAGAGGAGAACGGCTGCATTTCAGGATGTATTTGCAGACATTCATTCTCTGCGTGACATAGATGAATGGCTACTGAGCACGACCCTGACTGGGCCAACTCTGAACCGCCAGATGCTGAAGATCCGAGGGGTACAGGCATGTGTTTCAATGAGATTAGTTACTTTATGTTGTTTTGGGAATAAAAACATTCTCTTAAAGAAAACAAGGCATAAGAAAACATAGACTGAAAAAAATATATTCCATCCATCCATCCATCCCTCCACCCATCCATCCATCTTCCCACTGCTTTCCTTGATCTGTGGGGGCCAGGAGTCTATCCCAGACAGCAAAGGCCACCAGGCTGAGGTACACCCTGCACAGGACAGGACGCCCGTCTATCACAGGCCACATACACGCATTGTGCCTTAATCACGCATTACCGGCAATTCAGACATGCCAGTTAACCTACTGTAAGAGCAAACCGGAGTATCTGTAGGAAGCGGACACAATGCAGGCTGGACCTTCAAACTCCAGACACAAGACAGTGGTGTGAATCAACCCCTCCTCCCACTCCATGGAGGTGTGAGGCAACACAGAGTCACTCGCTATTAAACGGCACAGTATTAAGGTATCATGTTCTTACAAGTAGTGTACTAGCATATGTTGTATATCAGCTAAAAAAAAAACACCTCAGACCTTTAATGTTGAAAATTAGACAGATTATTGACATAGACGTAATTAGCTTCCTCTTGCCCTAATTAGTACGAGCAGATTGATGTTTGTATGTGTGGAGAATGATCCGCTGTCACCACTGCTACGGCCATAGAAATGCAGTGTCCCTCTTTTGTGCTCGAGCAGCAGAGCGAGTTAAAACCGAACGCACAAGCAGGGAAATTTCAAGTGCAGAGTGGCTGCCATTTTGTTTCTCAGTTCTCACAGGGACTTTATTGCACTGTGACAAGAGTGGCATACGGCATGGGGAGACGGCAATAATCGCTGGGCCATTTCATGTGTCAAAAAAAGGGGGGGGGATGAATAAGCAAGAATCAGAAAATCCCTTCTGGAGTGAAAATATTGTGTGACTGGCCAGTAAGACACAGCTGTAATCAGAGCTAAACCACAACCACAAACGACCCATAAGTCAGTTAATATAAAAGGTAACATAATATTTATTATTGTAATTAATAAAGATATAGAGCTGTGTACCTTGTGCACTGGGATTCTATTACCCATGCGTAAACTATTATAAATGGACGCTTGGTCAATATGCACAAAATTACCATGCTAATTTTCCATCAGGAAAGACAAAAACACAGGATAGGGCTGAGGTTTTCAGTATTATTTGACTTGCTGTTTAAACATCGTCACCCAGGTAACGCCGCTTTAGGATGACTTGCTGGCAAAATGCGCCAAACTGTATTAAGTTTGTTTGATTGATTGGTTGGTTGATTTATTGACTAATTGGAAACACAGCTGGCTTGCAGGCATATCACTGCATAACCATGTTAAATTCAGATCCCAGTCAAAAGATATAATAGAACGCGATAATACTAAATAATAATAAGCAATTACTATGCAGCTACTGGCTGCATTAGTTACCAATGCATATTACCAAGACATGATTCTAACCTGTAGATCCGAGACTGGCATCACAAAGAGTCTTAACCGCAGGATTGCAAATGAAGAAAGAATAGTTTTACATCAGCATCCATGGCCAAAAATGTAAATCAATATATGTCGTCCCTCGTTGATATATAGGAACTGACTGATCATACAAAAATATTCAATAGGCATTTGTTTTAGGTTGGATGATTACAGACAGGTTAAACCCGTTATATTGCAACCAAAAAATCAGTTATCCAGGTATTTATTTCAGCTGAGATGCACATTGAATGCTTCTGTTAATATTTAACTTCACGATCACCTCGATCAGCGTCAAAGCCTAATCTGTGTTACTATCTATATATAGTTCACAAGTATTGGATTAATGACGTCGGTTTCTTCTTACAGAATTTGATAAAGCTACTCAGATTTTAATAACTGCCCTTCCTTTAACAAATGCTGAACCATTTTAAAAGCACCTGACTAATCCACGGCAGAAATATATCGATTTTTTATTTTATCATTATGGTTATGTTGGCTTATTATAATGCATGCAAAAGATTTAAAGAAAACGTGAACATTACAAAATCGGTATCTGTGCCGCGTACCAAAAAAAGCCGCATATTTCCGTGCGCAAAACGAAGCACAAATTAAGTTGATTAATGCGATCCGATCAGTTTCTTGTCACTATTTTTCACTCAGAGCAAACCCCCGAAATGCATTCATTCATTCTGCCTTGCAGCCCTTTACGGCAGCGCCGCAGTGAGCTTCTTTTATTTTTTTTAGCCTGATCTAAAAACAATAATATCAAGATGTGAAAATCGACACATCTGGACACACCTGGAAAACCGTTTAGGAAGAAAATACGCAGAGCCAGGGTACATCCGAAGGGGGAAATGAAGCGTGCTGACGGCTGGCTCAGACTGACTTACCGGCCGTAAATACACGCCTGGTCAGTACCGAGCTATCGCCGCCTCGTTTTCTTTTACTAGTCGATGTGACCAGCTCTCCTCTGCTTTTCATTCCCCTTTCTCCTCTCACTGCAGGCTGGGAAACTGCCTTGCCGCACCTTTGACAACTCTAGCGCCCCCTCCCCATTTTTAAGTCCCCCTTTTTCCCCCCTCAAACAAAAAAAGGCACCGTCTGAGCACGAGCAGCGCAGGCTCAGTTGAAACGGTACTGCAGGGAAGAATGCAATGCATGGGACAGACCAAATGCGAGAGTGGGGGATGGGTATCTCGGCACATACAGCTGTCAGCGCAGCCTAGATGATCTGCGGTTAATGGACACCGCGAGCGCCAGAGAGATTCAGACCATCGGGCACGCAGACTGCCGGCGTCTCAGTAATCGTCACAATAAAGAACAGGCAATAGTTCAGTGCAGCTATAGTGAAACATCCAAAAGGTGGGGATTCCGGTTGGGGGGATGGGATCATTTGAAACTGTAAAAATTTACGTCACTTACATCTTTTGGCCATCTGTCGGAGCGAATGGAGACAGACACCAATTTGTATTTGATATGGAATGTACTAAATTCTAACAGTGTCCTGAGACTGTTGCTATCATGACCTTGGGGGGGGGGGGGGGGGTATTGTCACTGTGACATCTGGATAAATTGCACGAACTGATCCCCTGACTCAAGCGAGTTTGTCTACTTACATGACAACAGCTGTAACATGTGTTCAGAGAAGTCCTGAACTGGTAAGCGCCATATCTCTGATAAAAGGCATACTAAAATGATAGACATGAAAAAAGGTATCCACCGAGTCGGGCCGAGCTTATTTCAGAAAATACAGGGCACAGGAAAGGTAGCACCCAGTTTGGGATGCTAGTCCATCACGGGGCCCACAGACACAGATGCAACTTCACACTAAGGCCACTACAGAGGTTTCAATTTATCTAAGGGCAGGTTTTAGTACTGCAGGAGTCAACCGAGGGCCAAAGCCTGCCCAGCGCTGGGTGTGGGAGCCACACGCCAATGTCGTGAGGCAACGGGTTTGCCTATTAAGAAAACAAACTCCTGTAGTAATTACACCAATAGAAAATACACAATGGGAACATTAATCCTGCAAGCAGCAGACAACAGCTCGGTCATTTACCAAACACTCACTCAACCGGAAAGTTTAGCACTAGTGCCATTAATATTGACTTGGTTGTTGCATGTTACCTGCAGTGTGGAAACCAAAATATTACACACTTGTTTTAAAAACTCATTTATTCCATCATCTTTACAGCGGATTTACAAATATATTTGTAAATAAATATGCAGAGTAATTAACTTACACCTTCAGAAGTTTAAAAAAAAAAAAATCTAATCAAAACCTGAACTAGTATGATTTTTCCATGAAAATATGCTTCTGAATTATTTAAGGACATAAATGTACAGAAGTTAATTACTCATACAATGTACGTAAAAAAACAAAACAATGGCATGTCCGGGAGGGGAGGAACATCACTGCACCTATAAAAGGATAAAAACAGACTGATCTACTTGTTGATCCCAAACATGCAGCTCTGAGGCCTTTGGAGAAACCAAAGACTGCATTTCCCACAATTCCCCTGGAGTTCAGCTCATTGTAGAACATTGGGCAATTGCTGGAAAGCTTGGGGATCAGTGTGGGGAAACTGCGCAGGATGTCCAAGAACAGTAATGGATCAAAGTCAGCGATGAGGCATCTCGGATGCAGGTAGTGAGGGACATTGCACAAACACAGAAGCCCATAAAATACTGTACAGCTGGGACTTTGGCATGACGAGGGCTGCTCAGATCCATACAGGATGTGCACTACAATTTAAGTCTGGAGCTCTCTTATGAAATTAAAATAAATGCAAGCTTTACACTAGACGCCACATTTGTTACGACAGAGCCCAACAACCACAATGATTCTGGACGACGCTGCAATGATCTTTAAAGTGTAAAAGTTGCAACAATAAATTAAAATAGAATAAAAAAAATAAAAAAAAATCACTCACTCACTCAAAAATTACACACCATCCCAGGCAATTTTCTGTCTGGGCACCCGCCACCCCCCACAAACATTCACAAAATGTATTAAAGATAAAATCCAGTAAAATAAATTACAAAGAAAAAAAAAAAATTTAAATCCCAGTAGCCCTGTTAGGCTAACTTGCGATTAGCTTACTGGACAATTATGTAGTCAGACTAGCATCCTTAAGGGATGGAAAGCACCATACAAAAGTTATACACTTAGAGTTATGAATCCATTCAAGTCAAAGATGTTCAAATTACACCAAACAGCAGGATTCTTTCAGCTTGGGAACCATCCACATCACCTCAACATCTACCTGCACACATGGCAGATCTCGCCTGCTACACCTCGCTTTAAGGATGGCCTCGATATTACCTACCGGTCACGAAACACAGCCGGAAGACCGTGTTTAGGAAGTGCAAGGTATATGACTGCAAATAAGAAACTCAAAAGGGAAATAAAAGAAAACAACCATAAATCATGTGACAATCCAGAAAAACCACTTGTTCTCGAATAGAACACTTCTGTGCCATTAAACTACAGTGACTACAAAAGTTCCCTGAAGATAGTGTTCTACACCCGGTCGCTTGCTTTACCGTGATTCCTCCACCAAGAACTCGAGACACCAGCCGGGGGGGGTAAATGTAGTTTGAGCAACATGAGGGAACCAGCCGAAGCGGCCCAACAGTCGTTTGCTTCCACGGTGGGGGTGGGGGGGGTCCTTTCTAGTTATCAGCGGCCAGTCCAGCGTGTTCACAGGAACACAAACTCATCCACACTGCATCTCTTCCCGCCGCCGGCCTTTCCCCTGGATAGGATGCGTGCGGCCTGCTCAGGCATCACCCCACTCTGCCCCTCCGACCCGTAATCTTGCCCCCGGCCTTCTACGAAAGTGAAGATTGGGTACTTCTCCTTAGAGGAAGACAGGGCCTAGATTTTGAAATAAGAAAAGTATTAAAAGAAATAGAATAATGAGGAGTTTGAAACTTGGGCTTTTTTGGCCAACAATCCACTTTTATATTTGGGGCTCTTTGGCAGTGTTGCCCAATTTAGTCCTCGGGGACCCACAGCCGGCCCATATTTTTGCTCCCTGCCAGACTGTCCACATTTTTGCTTCCTGGCAGGGAGCTTGGACGGAGCAAAAACGTGGACTATCTGTGGGTCCCCGAGGAACGGATTGGGAAACTACTTCTCTTTGGGGAAGTGAAAATGGAAACTCACCATGCTGACCATGGTGCACAGAGACTCAAAGTCTTTCTGGCTTTTGGCGTAGAAGCCAATGGTGCAGCTGGGGTCCATTCGGCCGAAGCTCATCTTCCGCGGAGAGTGACAGTGAAACGACTGTGTGGGTGGACAGGAGGGTCAAAGGTCAACCCTTATCAGTTAGCGCACAAGGGCCTCGGTGCCGCTGAAGTCAAACTTAACGCGTCATACATGCTGTGAAATGCAGGACTGTTTGTGATGACGAGACCGAAAGGAGAAATTCATGATCCGCTTTATTTAAAATTAAGGATCTTCTTCTTCATTACAAGACAGTCACGTATTCCACTTGAGAGGAGTAGAACAGAAACTGATATAGCTGAAATTTTACATTTTTATGCCTACAAATTGACGATCACAAGACAAAACAGCTCATTTTGGGTTCCTACCCATAAACATAACTCACACCCATAATCTTCAAACATGGACACAGAACTCCGTAGCTTTTCCTCATGTACCCAAATTGGTTACTTATTTTTCTGAAACCCTCCATAACATTCCTAATGAGCCTCGACTGCACTGGGGACGCCCTTACCGCCAGTGGGAAGTTGTCCTGGGTGACGTCCACCACAGACTGACAGTAGTGTGGGTCCAGATACAGCAGCTGATCATCTAGAGGACAAACAGGACTTGCTGAGCGAAAAGGTAGAAGGCTGGGGAGTGAGAGAGGAAGGCGATGGAGAGCGCTCTCACCCTGGAAGCCGATGAAGAAGAGGGAATGCTTGGGCTTTCCGCCGATGATGCCAATGCAGCAATCTAACCTGAGAATGTTCTAGAATGATAGAGATGCGAGATGAAGGGTTAACCCCCCCCCCGGAATTCGTCAAAGACATGAAAAGCACAGACACAGCAAGGAGCCCTGCCTACCTTGACACAGTCGATGTAGGATGGGTTCAGGGACTCTCCACCTAGTCGAACTGGGACCAGGACAATAACAGACTTCCACCCTGAACTGGACTGGGACGAGCCCTCTGACTGAGAGCAGTCACACAGCCGCATGACATCCTCCTTATACACTGCAAAGACAGAAAACGGGTGATTGTGCGGTTGGGAACATCAGCCTGAATGACTGGTTTGACAGATTCATTTTGGAAAATGCAAAATGGACAACATACCAGTACAATCCTGAGCTACATACACAGTCAGAGTGGGCAGCTCAGAAGTTTTATCCACTGCTTTTCTGAAGGGGGGGAAAAATAAAACTCATCATTTAATAAAAGCAAGTCCAGAACTCACATTTAGATGGTTCATTAAAACAGATCAATGTATCCCAGGGGGAAATTTGGAAGGGAAATTCATCAGAAAGTATCGTAAAAGATACTGGGGAAAAATAAAATATAAAATATATAAAAAAAATATATTAAAAATGTCAGGAAAAAAAACTAAAAACTGTGACAGGTAGCCTTTAAGGGCAGTGAAGGAAGGAAGGAAGAGAGAAAGAAAGAAAAGTTGTGTTCCCACACACATACACACACCTGACCAAGCCATCCCCTCTAACGTGGGACCAACACATGCCGTCAACATCTCAAGATCAAAGAGACTCACCTCAGTATGTGGGCGACGATGGAGGGCCCATACCAGTCCCCAGCTTTCTTCCCTGAACTCTTGCCCAGCTCGACCAGCTGGTGCACCCCGAACGGAGCACTAGGATGATCCCCGAACCAGCATACCACTCGACGGTGCATGGCTTCCGCCTGCCTGTCCTGGCTGGTCTCTGTGGAGCGTCTCCAAACAGGGGCTCTCTTTGACACCTCTGCGGCACCCCCGCGACCCCAGGGAGTGGGCCGGGAGGAGGAGAACGCCGGCAGCGAGACCCCTGAGCTCCGTGACGGGGAACGAGGCTTTAGGATCTCAAATTCCACGTCTGTTAGCTGCTGCCCGTCGAACCACGCCCAACCTGGTGGACAGAGACAGAGCTACGGTCACCCGCGCCATTCGAGCAGCCAAGACATGACCTCCAAGCATAGATCCAAAAGGGATTTAAAACACAAAAATATGAGGCACAGACCCACAGCACAGCAGGGTGACCATTCAAGTCGATAACTAGAGGACTAAACCACAATGTAACTTAAGAAAAACTAGAAGCAGTCTCAGTCTGTCTTGGGCCCTATGGCATTTCCTGTGATATTTCCTGACCTGGGGGCAGCAGGTGCATCAGCAGCCCCTGGGCCAGCAGCATCTGTCCACTGCGCAGCATGCAGCCCCAGCCGCAGTCCGTGGTCCACGTCGAGCCCTCCAGCTGCTGAAACTCGCGCCGGTAGGTTAGCCAGAGGCGGGATGCGAACGCCCGGCTGAACCGCTCCACTTCATCTGAGGCGCAAAACAGCCAATCACAACCGGCCGGTGCCACTTACAGTACAAGGGGAGAACACGCCCAGCTGGCTAAAATAGCAGTCCCCCTACTGAGTGTTAGGTTATCATAGCCCATAACTTCATGTCATACTAAAGGGCGGACTGACCCACTGAGCTGACCCAAAGAAGACTGGCCGCGGGGGGGGGGGGGGGGGGGGGGGGGGGGGGGGGGGGGGGGGGGGGCGGCCCCGGGCGCGCGCGGGGGGCCGGGGGGGGGGGGGGGGGG
>JAODLD010000101.1:7586974-7599601 GCA_026781065.1 Mormyrops boulengeri
CCCCCCCCCCCCCACCCACACACACACACACACACACACCCACACACACCGCTCACCTTCATGATTCAGCAGGTAGGAGTGTCCCAGCAGAGTTAGGGGCGTGGTCTTGTTAAAGCTGGTTTTTGATTTGACAGACCAGCCTGGGAATCCAAACACACAAATAGTATCTTCTCAGATGTTTCCCAGTGAAAGACAAACATGATAACCGGTTCTCAGCTACTCTACACATTTTACATTTATCTGACACTTTTGTCCAAAACGACTTCAGTAGAGAGGTTACAATTTATGCATGTCCCCAGGATTCAAACCCATGACCTTTGCATTGTAATGCTCTATTTGTTCAGCTCCAGGAACTAATACACTGTACACAAGTGAGATGTGTTTCTGGGCAGAGCAGAGAGGATGGCCCCTCCCTCGGGCCAGTCCAGGTCCTGCTCACCGTATTTCATGTTGTTCCAGGCAGACATCAGCTTTGCCTTGAGCCGGTCAACCTCGTCCGGTTCCTCTGCCACCTCCCTGCTCCCGTCAGAGCCTGAACCGTAGCCGAAATGTCCCCGGGGGTCACGGGCCGGAGCCCGGTAGCCATCGGGGTGTGAAGCCAGGCCCTCGTCCTGCAGGCCGCCCCCCAGGTACTGCGCCGCGCTGGGGGACACCGAATTCATGACCACGTAGGGGTGCTGAGCTCTACGCCTCCCGCGGGGCTTTTCATTGCAGCAGCAGCAGCCTGCGACAACAGAAAGACATCTATAGGAAGGTCTTATTTGCGGGGGCCACTGCCACTGACCTGGAGCAGGTACTGGCTTGCTACATTTATACAATACCAAAGGAGAGTTGGCAGCCTGGAATGGCAATGCACAAACATCACAATGTCACTCTATAAAAGACAGGAAGTGATGTCACAGATGGCAGCTGAACAAACCTCCCGGCTATCTGCTCTCCAATGCCTTAGGTGCCGGTAAGGGTTGAGTAACTAACTAGACCTGCCCCCAGTGGCTCAGAATGACACACTGCTCTCCCACCACTCACCCGCAAAGCCCCACAGTGGAATCATATGCCCACAAAACAGGCCTTTAGGCAAACCTGAAGTGCTTTTATAATTAAAGAAAAAACGCTAAAATCAATGAGTTCTTTCACACAACCACAGGCCATCAACCGAAAACGGCCATATAAGCATATTTTCTCACTTTGTTATTGTAGAATCCAGGCACGCAAAACCTCTGCCTGCTATTGGGAATAACAAAAAAACGGCCAAACACATCAGCAAATGTCGCCAACATGTGATATGCAGGAGTCAAAAATAAAGCAACTACTGTTCCGCTGAGCGCTTTAAAAAATGTGTCTTCGGGCTCGGCTGGTCTTGTCAAATTTCGAAGAGCTTTCCAAACAATGGAGCATTGATTACCTGACAAAGGTTAGATGCATCCTCGCAAAGCACACAACTGCCTGGGCGCTAAGTTAACGAAGATGTGTGCGTTAAGACTAGCGGCTTAAAGGTTTACCGATACCAGGTCTAAATAGCTCCTTGATCGTTTACTACAGTACTCAGAATAAAGCGACGTTTGTGCGGCTTCGAGCTTTGATGGCTAACATGAAATTAAGCCCCGTAAGAGCAGCAGTTTTTGCTTAGGGCTGAGCGATCATATTGCAACCTGCGATTCACTTACAAGACCGCAGAACTAACCTTTGTAAAAGCGCATCGTGACAAACTTTACTGGCCATCCGTTTGCCTACTGATCCGCCTCCTGGGGTTGCACTTATTCACTAGGTCACTCAATTAGATGAACTTGCTAGTTAGGGTTTACTGGGTGACAAGGGTCATTATTAGTCCCAGTAACTGGGTACACCCCCTTCCGCTCAATCATGAGGTAATCGACAGTAAACTTTTTTCTGGATCCTGTATGTGGACACAGCGCAGTGTGTACGCAGAAATGTCAAATAAAGCAATCGGAAATAGCCTATGCGATACTTCAGATTTCGCATCAGGTGCCGTATTACGGCCTGGGGTGTGTATCGGGCGCAAGGACATGCGACAGAAGCCACGTCGGTGCGAAATAACAGGCGAATCTACCATACATTTGTCAAGGCTCATGGGAAGTACTGAAAGGTGTCCGGTATCAGTGTCCATGTGGGAAGCCCCGGTCGCCGTGCGGGTCACATGCGGGTCGCAGGGCTGCCGGCAGCATCGTCGCTGCGCATTTTCGCCTCAGTCAGTGTATGTTGGTGTCATTGAAAACCGGCAGCCCAACAGATACGTGTTTAACCACGAGGAGTCGAAGCAGGATCTCACCTTGATTCGCAGAATACCGATTTTCCCCGTATTCTCGCGAAACTTCTCAGTTCTAACTGGGAGCACCGGTTCTTCAATAACTTGTACGGTCTGTCAGTTCAGTCGTCCTGCGTTTCCCGGTATGTGACTGAATACTTCTCATTTCTGAACCATAACTTATTCGTTAAGGGTATTTCAATATTTCGCAATATAATATTTAGAGCAAACGGTCTTTCCTCTAATTTCCATTGCTGTTATTACTATAAGACACTGACTGTATCGCTTAGGTGCAATACTGTAGTGAAGACTTCCTGTTCGCTTTCTCCGGAAAGTATTTAAGGGGTGTCAGTAATACTGCAATTTGATTGGTCAGAGGAAAAACACGACATATATTTATTGGTTTATTCCCTGTCAATCAGCGAATCCTGACGACCTATTGGCCAAGTTCGGTAGCGTAATATATGACGTCTATATTACGGTATCTTTCCGGAAAGTGGAAACGGAAACGGCTACATATGCGGATAAACTGCTGGTTACTGTACAGTAGATACACATTGGTGTAATAATTGTATCTTACTGAAAAAAACGTCACGTCAACAATTATGGCTCGAGATACTAAATTAGTGAGATATCGATTTTAAGGCGTTTTTTGGTACATGCACACACGGATCTGGAGATTTTCACAGGGAATAGCGTGTAACATGATTCGGGGAGACCATGCTTTCAGTTCCGCGGCGCTGTCATGTCTCCCTGCGGGTCGTCGCACATATCATCATTATTACCCGTAACTGACTGCAGTCTCCTTCTGTTCAATTACTAAGGCTTAGATAGTACTTTTTGGTACTTTTTTGATAAAAATTAGTTGACTTTCATCTGATGCATCGCATTTCCCGAATCTTAATTTCCAGGGTAAAGCAGTCAGGCCTGTTGATCTGGCATTAAGTTCTCCTTTTGCTAAACCGCAGATAAAAGCAATTCCATGAATAACAGCACGTCCTTTTCCTGGTGCTTTTCGTTGGAAGGTCGAGGTTTTAAAAAAATCCCTAATGCGGGATGTAACAGTAGCCTGCATTATGCGCATCTACAGGCCAAATCTCCCTTTCTGAATTTACCCTGCATACCGTACAGATCTGAGAAAACATTTGATTGACTTGGGGTATGAGATATCCAGGACCCCTGATACCTGCTTTCTTTTTGTTTTAGTTGTGGTTGTTTTAGTTGATTTGGGCCTCATTCGGATGACTGAACGTCTCGCATTGTCAAAATGTAGCCGCAAAACCCTCGTCTGTAGTTACTATGGGGTTGTGAATCAGTCAGCCATGTGTCGACTTTTCATTACATGCAAGCATTAGCTGAAAGAATCATTAGTAAATTTATCCGGCGACGATGATTATACACATTATAGCTTAAAAACACAACCTGCATGAGTTCACTGTGAGACTTCTTCACATCTCTCTAGACAGATGGCAAGTTTTAGAGTCTGATGGAATAGTTTAGAACAAAGGAAGTGGCTTTGTTTCAGACACAATGGTGGCACTGTCATTTCAGTCTCAAATGAAAAACTAAATGTTACTATCTATATGAAGGTCTATATATAAATATAGAACCTGAAAAAAGTTTAAATTTTTTGTTACTTTGGTTTTGTGGCATTCTTTCTTTTACCCCTCACCGGCAGCCTCAGTATTGTGTACTAATTCTGATATAAGTAGAAATTACTTTACTTTAGAGCCAAAACAGAATTTCCCTGTATATAAGGTTTTGTGGGTGCATATCTGATAACTATCAAAGTAATTGCGTCAACAATCCAAAAGAAACTGATCTAATTAAAATCCATTTTAGGAGCTTAAGTTCAAGTCTGGGTTTCCCTGCTTAGACTGCTGCCCCCGCGACCCGACCCGGAACAGCGGTAGAAGATGGATGGATGGATGGAAGTTCATACACATTATTGTATGGATTTATTACATAATTTTCATGTAAACCCTTAATACCACAAATCTCTCCAGAACAAAATGGTGTGATAATGGTTGTGTGGGTGAGATTATTAATATATACATCAATTTTATACTGCACTTTAACTGATACTGAAAGTCATGCAGCTTAATACAATGGAACAGAAGACAATATCTGTGTGTAGGTGGAAATATTGACCTTTATTGAATGTGAGTTAAGGCTTATAATGGAGAAACTGTATCGGAGGCGCGCTATACTTCTTTGCTTGCTATTTGACTGTTTTACAGTAAACTTTACCACACATTTACTGTATGTTCCTTAAACATATCTAGTATAAGGACAAGTCAAGAAATGTGGAGAAGATACATCTGATTTCCTAGAACTTTATTACACTTTACTGTATTTTAGATGTCTTTTGGTTTGGAATCACATCCAATTACAAGTGCTGTAGAGGAGAGAAAAAAAAAATGAAAAATAACCGTAAAAAGTCACACTTGTACGCCAAAAAAACTAATACAGCCCATGAAAACAGCCACCCACAGCGCCACCCTGTGTCAGTGGGTATGCAGTTACCGTAGGGGACTCTTTATAAACAATACTAATAAATAATATGCATATGTCTTTTGTTCTTACTGATAATACATAAATATACAAACAAGCATCATACATATAAATAAATAAAATCTGTATTTAAATAAAGTGCATTAATTTTTTAATCTCTAAAATTAAACTATGACGATAAGGATAATATTTTCTCATGGACACATATCTGACTCTACCACAATACTTTATCCAAGCAAAAAAAACCCTAAAATATGTTTGCAAATTAGAAACACACACTGACAAGTAAGTACTACAGGTTAAGTGGGCATTTTTGTCTCCACACAACCAACGGTTTACTGACTGTACTACTCTGCAACAACCATTGCATAAATACATACACATACACACCCATGCTCACGCACAAACACACGCACACACATATATAAGAATATGATACATACATAAAAGGTGTGGCATTACAAGAAAGCAACCCAAAATATATAACCCACTTTTTTTCTGAAAAATTAAAGTTCCAAAAATGTCAGCACTGAAAACAACTGTGAGATGCGTGATCCAGGTTGCATGAAGCAATACCATGCGAAATCTACAAAATGTACAGTTTATGCCAGCTGCTGGCCATATACCAGCAAATCACATTATATTTCATTGCAGGCTGTACCAGTATATCTAGATGTGACCAAGAAAATTGTGGATCTTATACCCAGCGAAAGCACCTTCGAACTGCAGCCGTAATCTGTGCAACTCTGAACAATTTAAAACCTTTAAATCTTTTGTAGAAGCAATTTCAAAGATGGCTAACACCTCAGGTTATTGTCTTTGTGTACAGAGCATGCGATGGACCTGGTTATTTTATTAAATCTAGTCTTGGAGGCATGGAAATAATTGTGTGTGTTCATCACGGTTAAGCTATTGGGCACTTTTTAAAAATAAAACTGAAACTGTACAGAATACAACAAAATAAATCAAAAAACATGACAAAAAGTTCCTTACTCATGAAATCTGCTAAGGTCTTAAATGTAAATCAACCAAAAATCCCTATACTTTAAGGCTTAAATAAATACAATGTATTTAATCTCATATTCTTACATATAAGCACACACACAGACATACAAACATAAACTCACGCATGAATGCACAGGAATTATACATAAATACAAAGTGTAACTCTTTTGTATGACAGAAAGAACATAATACTACAGATTACAAGGGCTACTATTTAATAACAGCATAAAATATGAGTACAAAATGTCCTTATAATGCTACATTAAGGTGCTGCTATGAAATTGTAAGTCAAATTTAATAACTTTTGTAACCATGACTCTCAGACCACGTGATGTCGGCCAGCAATAACGGAATTTAAATCACGATCAACTCATATATGTAATTATATTGACCACTAGGTGGTGATGTTTAGTCAAACGAGTCGGAAAACTCCTGACTTCAGCTGTCTCTGTTAGAGCTCCCATCTGGTAACTTGGCTCAGACTTTTCATATTTCATTTTACACAAAGTACATCTCTGTGTTTGTGTGTGAGAGTAAAAGAGTAAGATACAGAAGGGAAAATCTGGACATATGCGTGATACACAGTGCAAAATCTTTCAGATCTTTATAAACCTTTGTACACCAGGTCTGTTTTCTATCTTGCATTGTGTTCTTTGATAGACGTACACCAGTCACTACCCAGAGAGCCAAATCAAACATGGCAGTGACACGACAGGACATTAACTCTTGTATGGTCCTGGGAGAGTCATTTGTTTGCAGTACTGCAGATGGCTAACGACACTGCATGGTCACCATTTTTGGTCAGAGGACGCCTGACAGCCTCTGCCATTGCCTTTCCTCAGACTCCTGTAAACAAATCACTTGGGAAGAAATTGCAAACAGGTGGGTGAGGTAACCCTAAGCCAGTAACAACCCAACACCTTGAAAAACATTAAGAAGAACAAAACCACAATTAAATAAATGTGGCAAATAAATAATGGAATAAAATAACAGTAACAATAAATATTTATAATACAGCATCCAAACACAAAAAGTCCTGTACATATTTCTGCATTTCATTCTTCTGCATATTTTACTGCTCTCTAGTTTCCTGTCTTTCACTAACTGTGAAACAAGGAGCCCTGAAAATGACCTTTGTAAAAGATCAACTATGACACAAAGTTCTCATTTTGAACCCCGGGCCTGATCTTACTTGCAGATAGTTTTCAGATCAGGGTGTGTAAATAGTTCAGTTGACTCTGAATTGCAGTTCTGAGTTGACAGGCTCCAAAGTGTTCCACGACAGGAAGGCTTTACGGGGGAAAATCGCTAGACCATGCATTTCAAATATGTGGTGTAGTGTGGTTCCATAAAATTGTTTTTCTCTGTAAAACACATAACAGCCATACAACTTAACTGGTTGTTTTGTTGTTATTTCGGTCAGTACCTCTCTTGACCACACATGTGTCATTTCTCTGTTATCAGAATACTTAACCCAAGCTTTTGACAAACTGATAACTGCAGGATTGAGTGGTTATATTTGGTGTTCACAGTATTCAGGATTCTTAGTTCAGTAAAGCACTGTCTTCAGTTTTATATAGACCGACTATATGTGACATGCATTTTATCAATAACAGGTTGAGAGAGAGAGAGAGAGAGAGAAAGAGAGAGAGACCGACCCATGGAGCAACAACATGTACGTACATGTATGAAAACAGCTGCTGAAGCACCTTAACAGTGATTGTGTTTGTTTATTTTGGTCTATTCTAATTTAGATACACCTCATCGGCATGTTTCATGCCTTCCCCTAAATATCTCCAACATTCCTGAACGTTCTTTGTAGTTCCTGAAATCATACACCATTTCCAAACTTTGACTGGCATCTAAGCATTTCTGCCCCCAACCTGATGATCATGAGTGATGCTTGCCCGATTTCTCTCCTCTCTCCGGCGGACCGGTGCCGGCTGCACTCGGGCCCGCTGTGCGAAGCGCTGATCGACCTCCAGAAGAAGCCTCAGACTTTCCAGCTGAGCTACCCTTGCTCTCCTCTGCTGCACTGAAGCTGTGTTTCCCCTTGAGGACTTCCTGAGAGCCCATCTTGATTGGCCCCAGGACGGTCTTGGCCACGCTGCTAAGATGTGTGACGAAACTTGACTTTTCAGCAGGAGAAATGGGCCGAGATCTGGAACTGGGAGAGGCAGCGGTAGGGGACTGAGTGGGAGTAGATGGATGTTCTTCCACCACCTCCAGGAGACCCTTCTCCTCCCACCCCAAAGCCCCTCGATAACAGTTCACCGGAGCCAAACCTTTACCCTGTCTGGGTTTAGTCATCAATGAAGTTCGCGATGATGCTGGGGCTTGCGATGGCAATGAGGCTAAAGATGGGACAAAAGAAGTCCCTGAAGTTGAAGAGGAAGCTGAAGCCAGCGGTCGGACTGCAACCAACGATGTCCCTGGGGTTGCTGACTGGCGTACAGTTGTTGAACTTGGACCAGGTGGCTTGTCCACCACAAGTGGCTGGCCTACAACTGATGATGACCCTGGAGCCTGTGGCTTCCCTACAGCTGAGGTCGATCCCAAAATCTGTGAAGTGATGGGAGTAGTTGAGCCTGTTCTGTGTGATGTTCCTGGAACCAGTGATGAGCTTACAGCCTGTGTTGCTCCAGGAGCTAGTGATAAACTTGTAGTCTGTGGTGATCCTGAAGAAGTCTGTGATGATCCACGTGCAGGAGATAGGCCCGTGGCTTTGGATGGTCCTGAAGAAGTCAGTGGAAATCCACGTGCAGGTGATGAGCTTGGGGTCTGTGATGATCCTGAAATTGATGAGCCTGCAGTCTGTGATGATCTTGAGGCAGTCTGTGATGATCCACGTGCAGGTGATAAGCCTGTGGACTGTGGGAGTCCTGCTGCTGCTGATAAGCCTGTAGTCTGTGATGATCCACGTGCGGGTGAAAAGCATGGAGACTGTGATGGTCCTGGAGCTGAAGATGAGCCTGCAGTCTGTGATGATCCTGATGCAATCTGTGATGATCCACGTGCAGGTGAAAAGCTTGGAGACTGTGATGGTCCTGGAGCTGAAGATGAGCCTGCAGTCTGTGATGATCCTGATGCAATCTGTGATGATCCACGTGCAGGTGAAAAGCTTGGAGACTGTGATGGCCCTGGAGCTGATGAGGAGCCTGCAGTTTGCGATGATCCTGCAGTTGATGATGAGCCTACAGTCTGTGATGGTCCTGGAGCTGATGATGAGCCTGCAGTCTGTGATAATCCTGCACTTGATGATGCGCCTGCAATCTGTGATGATCCTGGAGCAGATAATGATCCTGCAGTCTGTGATGATCCTGCAGTTGATAATGATCCTGCAGTCTGTGATGATCCTGCAGTTGATGATGAGACTGCAATCTGTGATGATCCTGCAGTTGATGATGAGCCTGCAGTCTGTGATGGTCCTGCAGTTGATGATGAGCCTGCAGTCTGTGATGATCCTGGAACTGATAATGATCCTGCAGTCTGTGATGATCCTGCAGTTGATAATGATCCTGCATTCTGTGATGGTCCTGGAGCTGATAATGATCCTGCAGTCTGTGATGGTCCTGGAGCTGAAAATGATCCTGCAGTCTGTGATGATCCTGCAGTTGACAATAAGCCGGCAGTCTGTGATGGTCCTGGAGCTGATAATGATCCTGCAGTCTGTGATGATCCTGCAGTTGATGATGAGCTGGCAGTCTGTGATCGTCCTGCAGTTGATAGTAAGCCCGCAGTCTGTGATGGTCCTGCAGTTGACGATGAGCCGGCAGTTTGTGATGATCCCAAAGCCAGTGATTGGAATTGAGATAAACCTTCAAGACCCTTCACTCTTGTTTCAGGAGGTTTATCGGTTCCGCTAAGTTGTTCTAGTTTAATGCTGTCTTCAGTTTCTGCTGTTTTGCCTGGCTTGGTCATTTCTCTGACCATGGCTGTACCCTTCTGTTGTCCCAGGCTGCTCTTTTCTTCTCCTTGCCCCTTTAAACACATCGGTTTCCTGTCACTCACTTGCGGTGAGATTTTCTGCCCATCTTTATCCTGGGCTTTTCCAGCAGAGCTTTCCCCTGTCTGGGGGGCCAGCTGTTTGGCGCCTCGGTCAGCCAGGCTCTGGGCCTCTCCCAGTGCCAGAAGCTTCTCTGGTACCTTTGGCTGACAACTTGAACTCGGTAGATCCACTGTGGGGATCTTTATAACAGGAGATGTGCCAGTCGGGCTGGACTTTTGCGGTAGTAATGAGGCAGATGAGGGTTGAGTTTCCTCCGTCGCTGCTGTTGCTGCTGCAGGTTTCGTTCTGGGGATGTCACTTGATGGAAGTTTAGGAGCTGCCAGCGGCTCCTCAGGTGCCTCGCTATTAGTTGGCGATTTCTCATGAAGCACCCCCAGCCCCCCACTGCTCCCCTCTCCGGCTTCCGAGTGCTTCTCCCTGCTGGCCAACAGAGCATCCCGGCTGAGGGGAGACTCCTGCCTCCCCAGCTTCCTCACCGGCTTAAGGGTTCCAGTCTCACCGGCAGTAGGTGAGGAGCAGGTGTGGGGCGGGAGGTTCTCCCCCTCAGTCTCCAGCAGGCTCTGCAGGCCCAGCTCACTGTGGAAGGGCTCCTTGCGGTAGTCCGGGTGGGATACTTCTAGACTGTGCTTCCGGATCATACTACCGGCACCACCACCCACCTTCTTGTCCTGTGTGGAGGTGAGGGGTGAGCCTAGCTTTTCGGCCGACTGCACGCGCTTCAGTAATGGGGACCGGGGAGGTTCGGCACTCTTGGGCCTTGGTCGCACAATGGGCGGCGACGAGTGCAGCTTCGCGGGGAAGGCCTGTGTGGTGTTGGAGCTTCCGACAGTGTGTCCGGGCAGCGGTGGCGGCGAGGACTGGGTCGGTGAGGGCGTGTGCGCCAGTGGTGACAGAGGGATGTTTCCGGCGGACTTGCAACGCGCCGAGCGGTACTGCCGGTGCAGTTTGGGGGACAGGCCATGCAGGGAGCTGGGCCTCATGTGCTGGGACGCCGCTGGTGAGTTGGGAGTGCTGGAGCCTGGGGAGCTACTCTGGGACGAGGCCCCTGTTAGAGATAAAACGAAAAACAATTTTCTATGCAAACTGTTGCACTTGCACCAGTATGTGGCGCCAGAGAGAAGTATGTGCTTATTAATAGATCAGAAGCAAATCTGAACAATGATGACATCATAAACACACTCCTAAGAAAATATGATCCAAGACATTGTGTTCATTACAATGGATACATTCACTCTTTGGAAACCAATGAGTGACTCTGCTGAAGACCACAGTGTGGGACACCCTGGACATGATGCTGTTGCCACGGCAGCGCTCACCAAGGTGAGAAGAGTCGGGGGTGGAGCGATAGCTCTGGGTCGGGGAGCGGGCGGAGAGACTGTGGGTGGGTGAGCCGGGGAGGCTCTCACTGGACGACAGCGAGCGGTTGAGGGAGGACAGGCTGCGGCTGGTGTGCAACAGGTTGGCCTGTTTGGTGATTTTCCGGAACAGGGAACTTCGTTTCTTGCTGACAGGGCGAAAAGGGAGACAGGGAGTGAGGTAGATACATCTGGACCACTGTCAGGAACATTGCCTGAGGACTGAGTCAGGCCTGGAGAGGATGACATGGTGACACTGTAAATATCTATATCTATAAATAAAGTTCTGTTGGGAGTCAGAGATATGACTGTGTCCCATCTCTGATAATAAAGACTATTCTCAGCAGTACCTCTCTTGCCCCTCCTTGCCCACAGTCCTTTTGTTGCGACGAGCCATCTTGGACTTGTAGCTGGACTTGCGTGCCGGGCCGACTTTAATGGAGGTGTTCTCAAAGGGTGTGGTGGTCACCGTCACCTTCGTCCCACTCTACGCGTAACAGGACAGTATCCAGCGGTATTTACGAAGGCAAAGCACGAGCAGCGTTTACGTTAAGCTAGTCAGCCCCCGTTCTCACCTTCAATATGAGTTCTACCACTTCTGTGTGGACCAATCCGTGAACAGGCTCCCCGTTCACATGGGTGATGAGGTCACCGGCACACAGCCCTGCTTCGTGGGCAGGGCCTCCCTCTTCCACGTGCTGAGGTTGGGATTGAGAGTTGTTTCAGTTAATGGTACCAAAACACCAACACATTTTACAGCTTTTCTGGGAAGAATCTATCCTTAAATATGGAGGAAATTTTCCTAACGGTCATCTTGATTGTTGGGTTCCCCAGAAAATGCTCTTGGCGCATCCTCACCCAGACAATGTGGTGCACGCTGTAGACATCGCTGTCACCCATGTAGACGCGGATGGCGCGTAGGGTGAAGCCGTACTTCTTGCCGGAACGGTGGATGGTGATTGGTGAGCGCAACATGCTGACCGCGGGGGAGTAGTCGCGGCTGGGGGAGGAGTCTCGTGAGGAGGGGTTAGAGGAAAGCGAGCGGGGTGACATAGGGCTGGCGAGCGGGGAGCTGACATGCTGCTCCACTGTGGGGAAGGCAAGACAGAAAAGCTGAATTACTGCCCATTGTAAGACAGAGTAGAACCTTGGAACTTGAGCGCTCCTCAACTCGACCAACTTGGATGTTTAATGGGTCTGTAGATTTTTTTTTCCAACTTGCACCTCGACCAAAATCTTGACCATTCCTGCTAAAACTTGTATGGGTCGAGATGCGTTCATATCTACTAATGCGGACCTCGAACGGGTCAGTCGAGAAAAATGTAGCCGCAACTCGACGGAAAACTTGGAAAATGACAAAACACAACAGACCTGCTAAAACTTGTACAGACCGAGATGCGCCTCCCCTTCCCAACACTAGGGGGGGGGGGGGGGGGGGGGGGGGGGGGGGGGGGGGGGGGGGGGGGGGGGGGGGGGGGGGG